>CANXYC011726315.1:0-57806 GCA_948193065.1 Aleurites moluccanus
TATATATATATATATTTGAGATAAATGATTAAATAAAAAATAAAGTTTATGAAATCTTATTATCACAATAACACTAAATTACACTTCATAATGAATTAGTTAAATATTTATTATCACTTAACAATTAAGAAATAAGTAATAAATAAATAAAAATTAGGTGAAGTTAATTTGACGGATTAATATTTACATCATAATTATTTATTATTTTGTAAATAAGTGATAAATTTTAAAAAATAGTGATATTTAATAAAATCATACCATTTATAAAACAATATACTAAAAATCCTAATATTTTATTAAAAGATGACAAATTTTATAAAAATGGGTGATATTTACAAATCATACGATTTAAAAAATAATACACTACAAATCCAAATTTTTTGTTAAAAAGTGAAAAATATTATAAACATGAGTGATATTTTATAAATCATATGATTTAAAAAATAATATACTACAAATTCTAATATTTTGTAAAAAAATAAAAAATTTTATAAAAATATGTGATATAACTACCATGCTCGTGAAAAATTATTGAAACAAATTAAAATTAACTCAGAAACTTTTTTTAACCCGGTGAAGAAATAAATTAAAGCCAACTCAGAAACTTTTTTCACCACAGTAAAATTAATTTCACCCCGGTAAAGACACAAATTAAAGCCAACTCAGAAACTTTCTTCATCACTGTGAAATTAATTTTACCCCGGTGAAGACACAAATTAAAGCCAACTCAGAAACTTTCTTCACCCCGGTGAAGAAAATTATCATACTTCCAAAATAAAGATAATCATTCATACCCGTGAAATAACTCTCACGCCCGTAAAAAATTATTAAAATAAATTAAAACTAACTCAAAAACTTTCTTCAAAACCATGAAATAAAATTGACGCCCGTGACGAAATTTTTCCAAAAATTTATAAAGTTTTGTGATATTTTGTAAATCCTCCAAAAAAAAAATTAAATTTAGAGCTTATAAAATTTAAAATTTCATAAAGATATATGATTTTTTTTAAGTCATTCATTTACAAAATTAAAACATCACAAACAGTTATATTGTAAAAATTAATGAAAACTTTTAAAAATTTAATCATATCATGTGAATGACTTAATTTTATAAATAATAACAATATAAGTTTCAATATTATATGATTCACTAAGTATTATATACATGAGATAAAAGGTTAAATAAAAAATAAAATTTATGAAAATTTATTATCACATTAAAACTAAATTAAACACCATAATGAATTAACAATTTATTTATTATCACTTAACAATTAATAAATAAGTGAAAATTATGTGAATTTGATTTTACGGATTAACATTTGCATCTCAAAATAATATTTTTTTTTGTAAATAAGTGATTTTTTTTAAAAATTTTATAAAAATTAGTGATATTTTATAAAACCTCCACAAAACTAAATTTAGAGCTTATAAAATTTAAAATTTTCTAAAGATATATGTTTTTTTTAAGTCATTTTTTTACAAACTTAAAACACTACAATCACTTATATTATAAAAATTAGTGAAAAAATTTAAAAATTTAATTATATTATGTGAATGACTTAATTTTAAAAATAATAATAATACAAGTTTTAATATTATATTGTTTACTAAGAATTATATATATATGAGATAAAATATTAAAGAAAAAATAAAATTCATGAAAATTTATTATCACATTATAACCAAATTAAACACTATAATAAATTAAAAATATATTTATTATCACTTAACAATTAAGAAATAAGTGACAAATAAATGAAAATTAAATGAATTTGATTTTACGGATTAACATTTGCATCACAAATAATAATTTTTGTTTGTAAATAAGTGATAATTTTTTCAAAATTTTATAAAAATTAGTGATATTTTCTAAAACTTTCACAAAACTAAATTTATTGGAAAAAAAAATTAAATTTTTTTAAAGATATATGATTTTTTTTTTAAATCATTCATTTATAAAATTAAAATACTACAAACTCTTGTATTATAAAAATTATTGAAAAATTTTAAAAATTTGATCATTTGATTTTAAAATTAGTGTATCACAAACAATAATTATTTCGTAAATAAGTGATAATTTTTTCAAATTGGTGACATTTTGTAAAATAAACCTTTTACAAAATAATACATTAGGAATCTCAATATTTTATAAAAAAAAAAAGATAATATTTTGTAAAATTGATGATATTTTATAAAATAAATTTTTTACAAAATAATACATTAGGAACACCAATATTTTGTAAAAAAGAATAATGGCTAATATTTTATAAAATGATTTTTTTACAAAATAATACACTAAAAATCCTAATATTTTGTAAAAAAGTGCAATTTTTTTGTAAAAATTGCTTATATTTTGTAAATGGACGATTTACAAAATATTACACTAAGAATTCCAATATTTTGTAAAAGGGGGAAATATTTTATAAAAATGGCTGATATTTTGTAAATGAACGATTTACAAAATATTACACTAACAACCCCAATATTTTGTAAAAATGGTTAATATTTTGTAAAATAAACAATTTATAAAATATTACACTAGGAATCCTAATATTTTGTAGAAGCGGAGAATGTTTTGTAAAAGTGGCTGATATTTTATAAAATGGACGATTTACAAAATAATATATTAGAAACTCCAATATTTTGTAAAACTGTAGAATATTTTGTAAAAGTGACTGTTATTTTATAAAATAAATGATTTACAAAATAATACATTAAGAACTCTAATATTTTATAAAAATGGATAATATTTTGTAAAAGTGGCTGATATTTTGTAAAATAGATGATTTACAAAATGATATATTAGAAACCCCAATAATTTGTAAAAATGAATAATATTTTATAAAAGTGATTGATATTTTATAAAATTGACGATTTACAAAATAATATACTAGAAACCCAATATTTTGTAAAATAGACAATCTACAAAATAATATATTAGGAACCCCAATATTTAGTAAAAATGGAGAATATTTTGTAAAAGTGACTGATATTTTATAAAATGGACGATTTACAAAATAATATATTAGGAACCTCAATATTTTATAAAAATTGATAATATTTTATAAAAGTAGCTAATATTTTATAAATTCATCCATTTATTATTTATAATTTGCTAAATATATATATATATATATATACACTACTTTTTCAATTAATAAAAATATTTTAAATTATTATTTGACATTACAATTTGGGCAAAAATATCCCAAATTACAATTTGGGAAAAAATATTTTTTTCCTTTTTCCATATTATTACTAATTTTTTAATTTGATGAATAATATTTTTTTAATTTTTATATTTTATCTACTTTTTCATTAATAAAAAATAATCCAAATTATTGTTTCAAATCATAATTTTGACAAAAATATTCTAAATTACAATTTGGGGAAAAAATATATATATTTTTTTTTATTTTTTAAACTACTAATATTTTTTATTTTCATAAAATAAATATTAAAAAATAAATTATATTATTAATTAATTTAACATTAACTTGTTTGAGCGAAAAATCAATAATTTTTTGGAGGAAAATATAAACACAGCTTATCACTTATTATTGTGAGTGTCAATTTTCATTTTAACTATAATCAATCCATTATACTATTACCAAATCAAGTAACTCATTACTTGAAGTCACCATAAAATCCACCTTCATTTTAATCAGTTTGGCAACTTATAATATCTTGAAGCAGGACAATGTCAAAACCGTAATACGACAACGTATGATCCACGTCATGTGTGGCACGTGCAAGATTTTTCGTAAGTGTTGAATGATAAATTTTATGGATATTCTGACAATTTATCCTAAATACTATTGCTAAATTACAAGCACAACCTTGAAAAGCAGAAGGAATCGCATGTTGCCGACGAGCGCAGAAGATGCCGTGGATAGATTCGCCACGTCAGCCCTATAAATGAACTCACGCGCTTCTTAGCATGTGACTGAACTGTGTACTCTGGAAGCTTACGGAAGAGACTTGGCACGTGTGTTGGATACTTTTGTTTAGTTACAACTTGAATAAGAGAGATCCTGCATGTGCCACACATGACGTGGATCATACGTTGTCGTATTACGGTTTTGATATTGTCCTGCTTCAAGATGTTATAAGCTACTAAACTGATTAAAATGAAATATAGTGTATTTACATTAAAGACCTTAAATAGACCAAGGCCAAGTCAAAAGTACGAGTCATGAGTGAGTGTGGTTCCTCAGTCCACTAAAGCTTATGCTACTTTGATTAATAGTAATTAAGCTTAAATTATTATTAAATTATTCACTTAAAAATCTAATTTAATTCCATTGTATAATCTGTATTATATTTAATGTTTCATATAACAAATTAATATAAATAACTAATAGTATAATTATAAAAAATTTATCTCATATAAATTAAATTAAATTAATATAAAAATAAATTGAATAAAAAATAATATTATATTTTGTTATCATCTCAAACAATTGGTCAAAATTTTTATTTTTTATTAATTTATTTTATTTTAAAATTTATTTATTTAATTTTGTATGATTTTTATTTTTTAGCTAATAACTTTAGGATATTTATAAGAAAAATTAATTTTAGAAAATAAGAAAAATAAAAATTAATGTTGAAATTATGACAAAATCTTAATAACAAAAGATAAATCAAACAATAATAATAATAATAATAAATTCCTACATTGTATTTTCATGGGTCAAAAACTAAAAACAATTTATTCATATCTTAAGCTTTTGGCCTTCTTATGGAAAAAACATAATTTTTAATAAATATTATCATAACAAAAAAATGATTTAATATATAAATTTATACTCGAATATTATGCATTTTTGTCATATTATTATTATTAATTTAATTTTAATAAATAAAATTATGAATTTAAAAAATAAGATAATATAATTGCTAATATATATAAAAATACCTATTAAAAAAATAGATTACAATTGGGTGATAAAACTCCTTGTGTTCAACCAGTTGGAAAGAAAAAATATTTGCAATAAATTTTAGAGTTGATTTTATTTTATTTTGATCTTTTAAAATTTGAATACCAACTGAACTAAATCAGTAATACAATGAAACCAATTTTTTTATATATAAAATCATATCGGTTTTGAGATTATATTTGCAATAAAATATTAGATTTTTTTTATTAACTTGATAATTGTTGTAATTTTTTGATAAATGTTTTTAGTTTTAGTATCTTGTATTTGTAAAAGTACTTATCAAAATTATTTTTTTACTTATTATTGTGATAAATAAAAGTAAAAACACATAAAATGAAAAAAATGATATTTTTTTAGGAAGAATTTTAATATTGATAAAAATTGAATCTTGAAATTTGATTCTAAATAATAAGATTGATAAATACTTTCACTATTAAAAAGATATTAAGTAATATTAAGCAAAATTAAATGTTAAAATAATATAAATAATATAATTTTTATAACTATTGTTGTAGTGAGTATCCACAATCAATAAGAATTAAAAATTTAAATAATATTAAATAAATAAATTTTAAAAAAATAAATGAGTAAAAAGTTTGATATATAGTTGAAATATAATTTTATTAATATTTTTTTATTCAATTTATTTTTTAATATAATTATTTTATAATTATATTTTATTTAAAATAACTGCTATTATAAAATATTGCACTTATTAGAAAAACTATTTTTATAATATAAATGACATTTGATTAGCTCTGAATAGATTTTTAATTAAATAATTTCTTAAAAAATAAAAGGTTATAATTATATGGTAAAAATATTATAACTTTTTAACGGATAAGATTTACAATAAAGTTTGAATGATTGAGTGGATGTTTAGTAAAATTTTTTAATATAATTGTTAATTTTTTTATTTTCAATATTTATATTATACCGTTTGATTATTGTTAACTATTAGTTATTAGGTAGTCAAATAATTATTATTTGTAAAAGTTATAAATTGTAATTTTTTTGAAAAATTATTGTCATTTTAATTAAAAAACTAAATTATCCTCTAAAATTAATATTTAAATAAAAAATAAATATTAATATTTATTCTTAATATCATTAAACATAATAAATAATAATTTTACTAAATACCTATAATAATTAACTACTAGCTAACAATTATTATAAACAACTAAATCAAACGGAGCCTATGATACATTTAGTTTTAAATTATTCAAATTTCTAAACTGTTCAGACCATTTAATTATTAAGAAATATTTAATTCTTAATTATCAAAATCATATAAAATTATTTAAAAATTTAATCACTTATTATATTCAATATAAATTTTAAATTAAAAAATTTAAACTATCATAATATGCACAAAAAATTATTATTACAAATGCAAAACATATGTTAATTTTAGAAAAAATAATCTAAGATTGAAAGTAAGATTCCATACAAAGAAATTCAAAATTTAAAGCAAAAATTCAGATTGACAAAAAGAATACAATCCATCGCCATTGGCTAAAAATCCGATAGCGCATGTATTAACGTGATTTGCTCCCGTAAATATCTTCCTAAAGCAAGGGCATTTCCGGTAATAAAAAAAAAGAAAATTATAACACAAGCGGGACCAAAGTGAAAAAACAGAAAAAGCAAAAGTTTGATAGGCAAGAAATAGAAAAAAAAATAAATAAATAAATAATAAAAATTAATATATATTTTTTTATTATTTTTTAATAACGGACGCGAAGAGAACATTGAATTATGGTTTAATATCGCCGTTGAGATGCGAAACCCATTCTCTCTCTCTCAAGGCTGTGTTTTGTCCCTTATCGGCTAGGGTGTCCTTTACTTGAATTTTATTTTCTTTCCTTTTCTTTTTCTCCTACAGATTTTCTTTCGTTTTCCTTCAAGCCAAGCAAGAACGAGAAAATACCAGAAGAACAAATTAACTTATACAGAGAGATAGAATATCGGAGGAAAATCGTTTTCTATGAAGAAGTGAAATCAATTTTCCTTTAGATCTGGTCTTTTTAACCCTAATTGAGAGTTTCTACTGGAAATTCTTCTTTCAGGTTTATTATCAAAGGTTCTTCTTCTTCGGCTCTCCGTTTTTTGTGGCGTTTCAAAAATGGCTATGAATCCTTTTTTTTACCTTTAGTTCTATTGAAGCCCTAGATTAGGCACTGTGGATTTTGTGCTGTTTGTTTGTTTCTTTTGTGGGGCGGCCCGTGTGAGGGTTATTTGATATAGTTGGGGTTTTGGATTTGGTGCGGCGCAGGTGTATAAGGAGTTTGTGGTTTTGGCTCATGCCTGATAGATAGATTTGTTGGGTGGATAAATAGATTTAGATTAGGTTTAGGGTTTTTGTTGGTTTTGATGCCGCCAGAGCGATTGTCATGGGATCGGAAAGATTTCTTTAAGGACAGGAAGCACGACAGGTCCACACCTCGATGGAGGGAGTCGTCTTCAAATCACTATGGATCGTCTCGGGATTTTTCCCGTTGGGAAGGCTCCAATGAGTTTCGCAGGCCTCCTGGTAAGTTCTTTATTTTAGTATTTTTTTTTTCATTTTCTTCTTGGTTTTAACTTTGCCCTAGCTTAGTTCAGTGGTTTATCGCTGAAGAAATCTCATTAGAATCCCTCTTTTAATTTGCTACTGCAAGTGATATGATTTCAAAATCTCAAATCTCGTGTAATTTTTTAGGCAAATGAAAGAAATTGATTGGTGACAATTATTTTATGATTTTTTATCTAAACATTTTATGGATAGGTTATTTCAGTGGGTTTGCAGTAATTTATTTGTAGTACTATTTTCTTCTCTAGAATGGTTAATTTTTCTTGTATAGATCTGATTGGTATCGGTTGGTTCTTCTTCTTATGATTATTCTGTAGATCTGAGAATTTTATCTTTTTCTCTATATTCTTTTGAAGTTTTGAGCTTTTTCTCTCTGGAGAGATTATATGCTTTGCTTGTCTTAATTATATGTAATTTTCCCTTTTTTTGTTTAAATATTATTTGAAGGTCATGGTAAGCAGGGTGGCTGGCACCTGTTTGGGGAAGAATCAGGCCGTGGGTATGCACCCTTTCGGTCCAGTGATAGGATACTGGAAGACAAGAATTACCGGCCATCTGTTTCACGAGGAGATGGTAAATTTGGAAGGAACAGTAGGGACAACAGAGGTTCTTTTAGCCAGAGGGATTGGAAACCTCATTCATGGGAAATGAGCAATGGGTCTCCAAACACACCAGGGAGGCTGCATGATGCAAGTAATGATCAGAGGTCAGCAGATGATATGCTGACGTATCCCCTCTCACATCCTCATTCTGAACTGGTGAACACGTGGGACCAGCTTCATTCAAAAGACCAGCATGATAATTGTAAGATGAATGGTGTCAATGCAGTGGGCACAGGCCAAAGAGGTGATAGGGAGAACTCGCTGGATTGGAAACCTCTTAAATGGACCCGCTCTGGAAGCTTGTCTTCTAGGGGATCTGGTTTTAGCCATTCAAGTAGCTCGAAGAGTGGTGGTGGTGGAGATTCTAGCGAAGGAAAGGTTGAGTTGCAGCTTAAGAATGCATCTTTAGTCCAGTCTCCTTCTGGGGATGCTGCTGCCTGTGTTACTTCGGCTCCATCTGATGACATGACCTCTAGGAAGAAGCCGCGTCTTAATTGGGGTGAGGGACTGGCAAAGTATGAGAAGAAGAAAGTTGATGGACCTGAGGTCAATGTTAATAAAGATGGACGTGCTATTAGTTCTAGTAACATAGAACCCATCCATTCACAAAGTTCAAATTTGCTAGATAAGAGCCCCACAGTAATGGGATTATCAGATTGTGCATCACCTGCAACTCCGTCTTCTGTTGCTTGTTCCTCGCCTGGTAATTCCTATGCTTCTTATAACTATGACTAGTCATTTTCAAATAGTTATGTTTTTTTAGGTTGGTAATACTTTTATGAAATTTTGATCACATTCAGTTTATTGAGACTTGAATTACCTGCTCTGGTATCATCTATTAAGTTATCAGTATTATTAGATTGTTAACATGCATGGTGTATTTCAGAACATCTTCATGTTTACTTACTGAAGTTGTAGATATATTAAGGAAACCATGGATTAACCAACTAACCTTAACTTTTAATTGTGCTTTATTGGAATTTATGCAAAGCTTATGATAAAAAAATGAATATCTAAACAACTAAATGTTATTTTAATTTATGTTAGTGTTGCATTTTTATTTCTGCTATTATGAAGATAAAATGTTCTCTTTATCTTTGCTAGTTTTTCTTTAAGTGTAATTTTTTGTATGATTTAGAACTTCTCTGAGACGCATAAAGAAACATTTATTAATGGGGCAACCAAGTAATGCAAGCCAATTCCAACTCCATCTGTTATGGGCAAAAAACTGTGATTTCTTATAAATTTGCCTGTATTTATGTGTACCTTGCCATATAATAAATGTTCTCCTTACATTCTCATCTTTTTGCATAAAAATGATGATGATTTTGTTATTATTATTATTATTGTTGTTGTTGTTTTTTGTTTCCGTCCTCTGTAGAAAGGACTTTAAGTTTTTGCCTATTTGTTTCAGGTGTGGAGGAGAAAACACTTGGCAAGGGGGTAAAAGTAGATAATGATGTTAGTAATTTATGTGGCTCACCCAGTGTTGGGTCCCAGAGCCATAATGAAGGTCTCTCTTTTAACTTGGAGGTGATGGATGCTCATTCAGTCAATAGTTTGGGCTCTTCGCTAGTTGAACTGCTTCAGTCTGACAATTCTTGCTTAGTGGACTCGAGTTTTGCAAGGTCTACTTTGATAAATAAGTTGCTTGTATTGAAGGGGGACATATCAAAGGCTTTGGAGGTGACTGAATCTGAAATAGACTCCCTTGAAAGTGAACTTAAGTTGATGAAATTTGAATCTGGGAGTAGGTGTCCTTGTCCAGCTGCATCCAGTTATCTCCGAGCCGTGGATGATGCAAAACTTTACAGTGAACAGGGGGGTGGTTCCAACAATATCCCTCGACCTTCTCCATTGCAAGTTTCAGCCTGTGGGGCTGGACATGTGGAAAAGAGTTCCTTCTGTGATGGTGTCTTGGAAGAAGTTCATGGTACTATTAAGGATGATGATGTTGATAGTCCTGGAACTGCGACATCAAAATTCGTTGAACCAGTGTCATTGGTGAAGATTGATACTTCATCTAATGTTGTGAAACCAGATGAATTTTCTGGCAATACTGGTGTGATTCAGATGCCAACCATGGCATTGAAACCCTTCGTGTCTCATACTAACGAGGAGGATATTGATGTATCTGCTTGTGGGGATGTTAATATGCTTATAGAGAGCAAAGAAGTCGCATCTTTTCCAAGTGACATGAGTTCTACAGAAGATAATTTATGTAATCTAATATTGGCTGCCAATAAAGAATCTGCTGGCAGAGCATGTGAAGTATTGTATAATTTATTGCCTAGGGATCAATGTAAGATCGATTTTTCTGAAGTTTCCAGTGCTGCTTTGCGGCGGAATGATGCATTAGTTAAAGAAAAGTTTGCTATTAGAAAGAGGTTTTTGGGATTTAAGGAGAGAGTTGTAACACTAAAGTTTAAAGCCTTTCAGCACCTGTGGAAGGAAGATATGCACTTGCTTTCAATAAGGAAATACCATGCAAAGTCTCAAAAGAAATATGAATTAAGTGTGCGGATGACACATAGTGGGTATCAAAAAAGTCGTCCTTCAATTCGCTCTCGATTCTCTTCTCCTGGTAAGAATTCTCAGTACACCTCTATTTTAAATGGCAATGGCACTTATTGTTTAAGCTTGATATTAGGAGTATGAGAATTTGGTTAATTCTGTGATAAGCATTGAGGTATGCTATGGGTTTCTGCTAGTTAGTTTGGCTAAACTTTTGGTAGAAAGGAGTGATGAAGTCCTTTCTTTTATCCCCAGGATTCCTTCAATTCTACCTTTTTCCATTTCATTTATTATATGTGTTGCTTTTTTATTTTTGAGCTGTTAACTTTTACCTACAGTTCATTTATTCTTAAAATTTTATTAGAAGCTTGTACAAATTTTTCCATGTTCTGATTGGTAGTAAATTGGAATGCAATGTTGAATTCTTTTATGATACCTGTATAATACATTTTTTTTTTGTTATTTTATTCTTTTATCTTCTCATTTTTTTGTGCTTGTTACTTTTTTAGAAAGTGCATACTTGTAAGCCTGATGTAGGAAGTTATTGGACCTTAATTTGCTGAAAATACTGTAGCGGATAGAGTTTTTTTTTTAACTCAAGTCACTTATTTGAGTGTTTGGTAGTGAAAACATTAATGGGTTTTGGGTTGACAATTGAGTTTTTTTAAGCACCCCTAGTAGTTTATTTCTCCAAAACCCATTAATGTTAAAACTCATTATTTAGCTTCAAAATCCTAATTTGGCAATTGGCAATCGGCAATCCAAACATCCCCTTACGGACTCTCTTTTATCAGTGAGTATTTTTGTGCATGTTTGTATACTTACACTACGCTTTTGTGATAATTTCTGTCCCATGAAAGGATGCCTTTCTAAATGTGTTAAATCTCTTTTGTCCATTCTTCAAATGGATTGGAAGATTGACCACATGAAAACTCTTTTTGGATTCACACCATTGATATTGCTGTTCTCTGTCACTAGTTAGATCTCTTGAAGCTGTTTATTGTCTAGAAGGTGAATCATCTTTGGGATTTTCTTACTGCATCTCAAATAAATTAGCCATTTGACCTAGTTTAGTGGGTCCTTTATTATGTGAATTATGGAGTGGCAAATGCATGAAAGTTACAGTGCTGGAGCTTGATTATTGTGGCGAAAGTCATTGTATATTGGACAATTTGGCTAGTACATAAAACATGATTATTCTTTATTGTGAAAGTTATTTTATATAAAAATAGTTTCTAGAAGTTTGCTCTACCTATTTGTTCTTGGCATCAGATTTGCAAGACGATATAATAATCTGTATTCTTCATTATTACTATTCTGGAGAGGATAAGCTTTCATTTAAAATTCTCTGGAAGTGACCTTGGATTAGTTCTGGTGGCTGAACCATTTTAGAGGTCACGGTGAACGTATATTCATATAGTTATAATCACCTTAGTTGTACATGCCAGGGCTGGACCTATTCTTGTTGGACAATAGTTGAGCTGAATACTCAACTCAACTTTGCATGAATCCCAAAATTAACTGGGGTAGGCTATCTGAATTCTTTGTTTCCACTCTAAACGATTTTCTAATAATTTTAATGTTTCTAAATCATATTTTATTCCTCTTCTCAAAGTTAGTTTAGGCCTATCAATTCCTCTTCAATTGTCCAAATCATCTTAATTTCCATTCTCTTATCTTCTTCTCAATCGATGTGACTTCCACTTTATCTCTAATATTTTCAATAGATATTTTTGACAATATTTGCCATCAATAGCTTTGCACGTGAAAGAACAAATTTGCCTCAATTGTATTTGATTCCTTGCTACACTTTTAGACTATACAAATTGGGAACTGCTTGCCTCTAAGGTTACTGTGTACTTTTTTTTTAAGTTGCCTTGTACTATGCATATTTTGGGAGCCATGTTATATGCTGGTATGCAAATTTTTTTTCGAATGTAGGTGAGATGTGAATCTTTTTATTCCAGGATAAGTTCAGATGGTGCTCGTGGTTGACATGCTTTTTAATCTTGGTGTTGTGCTTGTATTTTATTTGGAATTGGCTAAATCAACAGTTGCTTCTATGCCAAGGCCGGTGTGCTTCATTGCTTATTTCATCAAATCAGGGATTGCCAAGTTTTGCAGCGTTGCAGTAAATTAATTATTGATGAAGGATTATAAGTCAGCTATGTACTGGATTTTCAATATAGGTTATTTTTTGGGGGCGGGAATGGGGAAATGGGGGTTCCAAATTGTGATTACTGTCATACTTATCATGTTGCATGAGTTTTGCTTAGTGTTCTAAGTTGAATGTGATGTTGCTTTTGATTGCCACTTGGTTTTGGTGACAATACTTTCTAAAGATGAAGCAAGCTTGCAATCTCTGTAGCCACACTTTAGTATTTATGGTGAATTTTTGTTCCGATTATGCTAATGGATTTTTAAGGAGTATAAAGCTCCTTTGTTACCTTCTCAATCTCGTGTTTCTTAGTAGATAATGAGTTATGATTCTATTTCTTATATATTGTGAATGATGTGTTAGTAGATGAATTCTCTTATTGAATTGTGAATTCTGATGTTAGCTCTCTTATCATTTTTTTTTTAAATATTTCAACCGTCTTTGCAGTTGGAAATTTGAGTCTGGTCCCTACAACAGAGATGCTTAACTTCACTAGCAAGCTGCTGTCAGTTTCTCAAAACAGGGTTTACAGAAATTCTTTGAAAATGCCAGCTTTAATTTTGGACAAAAAAGAGAGGATGATTTCACAGTTTATCTCCAGTAATGGATTAGTTGAAGAGCCTTGTGCTGTCGAGAAGGAAAGAGCTATGATTAATCCCTGGACTTTGGAAGAGAAAGAAATTTTCATTGATAAGCTGGCTACTTTTGGCAAGGATTTCAGGAAAATTGCTTCTTTTCTTGATCACAAGACCACTGCAGACTCTGTTGAATTTTACTATAAAAATCATAAATCTGATTGTTTTGAGAAAACAAAAAAGAGTAAGCAAGTGAAGTCCTCTACTAACTACTTAATGGCATCAGGTAAGAATAGGAATCGTGAAATGAACGCTGCCTCACTCAATATTCTGGGTGCTGCTTCAGTGACAGCAGCTGATGCTGACAATTGTGTAAGAAATCGACGGTTGTGTTCTGGTAGAATGTATTTGGGAGGCTATTGCGGTTCTAAAACATCACATGATGATGATGGGAATTTAGATCGGTCAAGCAATTATGATATTCTTGAGAATGAAAGAGAAACAGTTGCTGCCGATGTTTTAGCAGGCATTTGTGGTTCAATGTCCTCGGAGGCAATGAGTTCTTGCATTACAACTTCTGTTGATCCTGGGGACAGCTGTAGGGAGTGGAAGTCTCGTAAGGTAGATTCTGTCAAAAAACGGCCTTCAGCATCTGATATTACACAGAATGATGATGAAGAGACGTGCTCAGATGAGAGTTGTGGGGAAATGGATCCTGCTGATTGGACAGACGAGGAAAAGTCTAGCTTTGTACGGGCTGTGTCATCTTATGGCAAGGATTTTGCTATGATCTCACGATGTGTCAGGACAAGGTCTAGGGACCAGTGCAAGGTGTTCTTTAGCAAGGCTCGGAAGTGCCTCGGGCTGGATTCAATACATCCTGGACCTGGAAGCCTAGGAACACCAGTAAGTGATGATGTCAACGGAGGTGGAAGTGACACAGAAGATGGTGGTGCTCTTGAGACTGGCTCGGTTATCTGCAGTGATAATTTGGGCTCCAAGACAGATGAGGACTTGCCATTACCTGCCATGGATGCGAAGCATGAGGTATCTGATGCTTTAGAGAAGGACAACTTGACTGCAGACTTGAATAAACTCAAGGACAACAATGTAGCTAAATTATTAGATTGGAAAGACTCTAAGGATGAAAAAATATTTATTTCTGATGTTTGCAAGACGGAGTGCAAAACTGAATTAGCTTTTGACAGTGGCTGCAAAATCATGAATGGTTTTGTTCACCAGTCTGAGGCTGTGCAGGCCCAGGAGATTTCAAATGAATCAGTTAGTTCAGAAGCTGAAAGAGTGAAACCGATTGAAGATGAGAGTTCTGTTAGAGAACCAATATCTGGAGATGCAGTTGAAATTGGCCCATCTAATTCAGTTTCTGTTATTGAAGTTAAAGCTATAGCAGAGGTTGTTGCTAATGGAACTGAAAATCATAACCATTTGGAGCGGAAAGAACATTTGGTGTCTGAAAATAGTTTGAACAACCAAAGTGATTTGATGCAAAATTCTAATGCTGCTAGCAATGTGTCTCACCTGCCTCTGGATATGGGTTCTTGTTCAAACTTCAGTCTCAATGTGAAAAACATGCATCATATTTCCGGCGAGGACAAGTTGCTTATTGTCTCTTTGCCACAGGCAAATAATCTTGCCACAACTGATTCTGTGCTACAAGAGTCTGTTGCTATTCAATGTGAGATAGTGCATAATCAAGAGAATATAGAGGATCAGGGTAATATATCTGTTAATGGAGATGATCGTTTGCAGAATTTGTCAGAGAATTCTTTTTGGAACTGTAGTGAGTCGTCCCAGATTCTCAGGGGTTATCCACTTCAAATTCCAGCAATGAGAGAGATGAATGGGGATATTTCTTGCAGCCCTCTTTCTGAAGTTCAAAGCCTTCAAACTGCAGAAAGGAATTCCACCGATCAGTTTGTGGCTCAAGATTGCTGTCTTCAAAAGTGTACCAATTCAAAGCCTCAGTGCTTAGTCCCTGAGCTTCCATTACTCTCCCAGCACATTGAACAAGGCAGTGATCATTCAAGGGACTATTCTTGGAGTTCATCTGATATGGAAAAGCCAAGCAGGAATGGTGATGTTAAACTGTTTGGTAAAATACTCAGTAACCCCACATCTTTGCAGAAATCAAATCCAAGTGTACATGAAAGTGTGGAACAGGGATCACATTGCCCTAAGGCAGGTAGCAAGTCATCAAATTTGAAGTTCACTGGCCATCAAACTACAGATGGAAGCAGTTCCGTTTTGAAGTTTGATCGTAATAATTATCTTGGCCTGGAGAATGTCCCTGTTAAGAGTTATGGCTTTTGGGATGGGAACAAGATACAAACTGGGTTTTCATCTTTACCGGAGTACTTTCTAGCCAAGTATCCTGCAGCATTTAGCAATTATCATGTGTCCTCTTCCAAAATGGAGCAGCAGGCTTTGCAGGCTGCTTTGAAGTGTAATGACCGTAATTTGAATGGTGTATCAGTTTTGCCTCCAAGGGAAATAAGTGGTAGCAATGGAGTTGTGGATTATCAGATGTGCAGGAGTCATGACAGCAGTAAAGTGCAGCCATTCTCTGTAGATATGAAGCAACGGCAAGATATGTTATCTGAGATGCAAATGAGAAATGGGTTTGAAGCAGTCTCGAGTATACAGCAGGGCAGGGGAATGGTAGGAATGAATGTAGTAGGAAGAGGGGGGATTCTTGTGGGGGGATCATGCACTGGTGTTTCAGATCCTGTGGCAGCCCTTAAAATGCACTATGCTAAAACTGAGCAGTTTGGTGGGCATAATGGGGCATCAATCATCAGAGAGGAGGAATCTTGGAGAAGTAAGGGTGATATAGGCAGGTAGTAGGAGTGGTGAGAAGGCTTCTTTCTTTATTGATGGTTATCTGTGGCAAATTATCTTTTTTTGCCGTGCTCTGTATAATAGTTTTTGTATTGTTCAATGGAATGATAGGGCAGTGGACGGTTCTCAAGTCCGTCTTTTTGGTAAAAAGAAAAAAAAAAAGCATTAGGTTCTTGTAATATTGCAGCAGCTTTGTATTTGTTGTATTTGATGGAAATACAGAAATAATCTGTGAAGTTTGAGGGGCAAACCAGTGCCTCTCCGTCATTAGATCGCTATCCGCTCTGATTGACTGACCATCATCTAGACACAAACAGTAATGTTCATTTTTGGCCTCAGAGAATCTAGTCTGATGAAACCATGTCGATTAGTTAGGTAACTAACTGCCATATCTGTCTTTTAAGATAATATACTCTCTCTCTTCAGGAATCCTCCTTGATCTCGTCCTCTTAAAACATAAGAAGAAAAGTCTCGAGAAATTTATAAATCAGTGTGGTTTTCAACAGCTGTCATGGACAATCTCTTTACTTGATTTTCAACTCTCAATTATTGATGTTGCGACTTTTCTGTCTTTAGCCGATTAAGTAAAATACCAACATGCTACTTGCTTGGAGATATTTTTATATTTTGTACGCATTCAATTTCATTCACTCAAAAACCAAAATAAAAATAGAAAGAATTGTCCATAAACCATCAAATTCTGCAAGAGTGGTTGCTACCAATTATTCAAATTTTACAGGGAAGAACATTGTCGTGGCATGTCAATTTGTAGTCCAGCTCCTTCCTATTCCATAGCCAAGACGTTACCAGCATGTTTATTTAATAAGCTATAGCAAGGTCACATTCTTGTTTTCAGCTTCTGCCCTTGTTTGAAGGATAGATGGAAGAGGTGCTGTAATTTTAACAACCTAAATCCAACCCCAGTAACAGTAAGAAAAGCAGCAAATCAAATTATACACGTATAAATAAAATTCAAGGACTTGTGTAGTGAGTGTGGCGATTCTCAGAAAATCAAGAATAAAGGCATGAGGATGAAAAATATTTTAAGATCATTTCTTTTATTTTACAAACATGCACTGGAATATTTTTTACTAGAGAATTTTAACTTCACGTTGTTGGTAATTTTTCCCAAACTAAATAGCATTCTGGGCTGTTGTCAATGACTGGCCTATACTAGGATTTGATTACATTGAAAATATAAAATCCTACCTCATTTGTAGTTGGGTGTAAAAGGAACAATTGATGAGCATGCAAATAATAGCCACAATCTCCAGGAACGGGTTTTGTGGGCCTTTGATACCCTCTACAAAAGTGTTACAGGACACAAAAAATTTGAGCATCGATACACAAGGAAATTAAGGAAAAAAAAAAAATCAATCAGGACAAAAGAAATTGCCAATTTAACTATTTAAGTAATACTAGTATTTCCGTACCCATCTTGGGCAAAACTTTCATCCACAAATTCAGAATCAAAGCATTTGGGTTGCCCACCAATTTCATAAAGAGGATCACCTGATAAATAATTAAACAAATAGCAAAAAAAAAAAAAAATGCCGAGGATAGGTTAAGATTGTTTAGTGAGATAACTCGAGAGCATAATTCTAAATTTTGTAACAAGTTTTAAGCATTTCATAAACTGGAAAACAAAGCAACTTGAATTTTATGGCACTTTGTAATGTGACACCTAAAGCATGGTAGTTAACCCAAAATGGAATGAAGTACTGGGGGGCCAGTTATATAAATCCTTATCCTTCATTTCTTTCAGCTTTCTATGACAATCTGCGAGATAAAATGAAATATCAAGCACAATAAAAGGCTTGACATTTTAATAAATGATGGCAAAGCATCTATCCATAAGAAAAATACTCTCATGAAAGCATGACAATAATCTATCAATCGGGGTGAAGCAAGAAATTGTAGCTAGTGAGGCACAAAAATAAGTGCTATGTTATGCTTACACACAGAAACTTTGTTAAATTTAATTGCATGTTGTAAATTCATTTCATTTGTGAGAATAAAATATGTTACTCAAAGGCATTTGTTTGAATCTAAACAGTAAATATAATAGACACGATAAATTTGATATTTAAGAAAAAAATTATTTGGTGGGGGCACTTACCCCCATTCGGGAGTAAATCAGATCTGTCCGTCTGTGGAAGTGTTTTTCTAAACAAAATAACCATTTTTGTTGTAACTCTAGATAGTTCATATTGGGCACGGTGTCGTAGCTTTCCTTGGCTCTCACAAGTTGATGCAACAGAAATATCAAAAAGAATGAGGAAAAAAAAAGGAGAGATTTCTTGCTGTTAATGGCTTCAAGTGAAATGGCCAAATGCATGTCTAATACCTCATTTAACTTTAATCAAATTCATGATGCTACAAAATGATCTACCTAGCAGAGGATGTCCTATGAAAGAAAGATGAATGCGTATTTGGTGTGGCCGTCCTGATTCAATCTCAACCTGTTTAACATATTAGCAAAAGATGTTCAAAATACAATTTTCAACAGAAGACTGATCATGAAGAGAATCTGTACAAATGCCACTCATCAATTTAAGATAGACTTGGATACCTGGACAAGTGTGCTGTTTTCCTTCACGTCTCTGTCAAGCACTTCAACTTTGCTCAATGCTGGCTTACCTTGTTTAATGAAAAATAGCAGAAACATAAACATGATCAGCAATATTTCTCTAAAGTCATGGACAGGTGTGATAGCAAACAGCGAAGCAACAAGCACTCGGCAAGAATGGTGTCTCTAAAATATACCTGTAAACATCCAAACAAATATATACCCTGTGGAATTTATGGTAGCAACTGGATACTTCAAAAAGGCAAAAAAAGAAAAATACTTCAAAAAGGCAAAAAAGGAAAATCTTTATTTAATAAAGGACAACAATTTAATACCTGAAGGTGAAGCAACATACAGTCCTTTTGCCACTCCAGGGTATTGCACTGTTCCAATTGGCTGCTTAATGATTACCTACCAAGCAAATATAGATTATAACTCATAAAATTATTCATGAGTAACAATTTAATCAAGGAATAAAAGCAGCAGAAACAGACAGTTCTTCAAATTATGAGTGTTAGAAACATATAACCTATATTAATCGACAAGAAATGACAATATAATCAGAAGAGTACAAATACCAACACCAAAAAAAAAGTAGATAAAAAAGAACAGTATCCTGAATGTGTGTCACCTTATCCTGTATAACAATGCCATCAACTAGTGCCCGATATATCTTTGAAATTTTCCTCTTCTTGACAATTGCCATGCTGATATCACTGTGTATCATACCATCATAAATTTCACCATTTCACTAGCTCAGCTGTATGATTGAAAATAAAAAACACATAACGAATAGCACTTGTTGGACAGCTCCTAAACATGCAGAAAATGGCTAATTCTAAGACACATAGTCTAAGCAGTTCTCCCTTCAATATTCAAGCTGTCAATCACCCATGGTTACCTCTACTAAACCGACTAAGATATGAATTTGGATGTTTTTATTTAAATCTGGAACACATAGGGGTGGGCATCGCATTTTGATTCTTTTTATTTCAAGTTTTTAACCTACACAGATACAAACTCAGATTGAATATTTTTCCTCAAGTATAGCCTCTAAAACTTCTGGTGGTAGGTTTATACTGAAAAATCAAGAAGAGCATTAAAATTAAGACAGTAGGTAAACTGGGGATTCCCAATCAAATTTGAATAAGCTGTGCAGGAAGTTCCTCATTTTCCCTAAACAATTACTAAACCAGAAAAAAATGATTAATTTATGACCAAAGGAATAATAGGCATCTTTGAGATCAATGGCGTCAAAGGAAACAAAAGAAGGTTCTTATATAAGATGTATTTTACGCATCAGAGAAACAATGTAGAAGGAGCAAGCAAGATGGAACTCCACTAACCTGTTGTCTCCAATAAGAGACGTGCCATCAGCAAAATATGCTGCAAGGTGACTCTTGGCAAGCCTTGACTTAGCACAAAGTAATATTCCTACAATACAAGTGACTACTGATAAAATCATAGACATTTAAAGGAGTATCCATTGTTTTCCTAATCACATCATTGAAACCAATATAAAGACCAAAAGTTTTGGCAAGCGAGTCAGCTCTTGAGTAAAACAAGCATAAAATGCCAGGCCATGTTATCTAAGAAGAGAAAAAGAAAACACAATTATCAAGTATCAACATCTGGTTCACTGACATAAATCTGCCTCTCAAACCAATCCATTACATCAAAAGATCTAAAGCCTGTAATGTGTTTAGCATGAAACTTTTCACATTGCAAGCTCAGGGGAGGATTAGACATGCATAACATTGCAGTAAGGCTATTTCAGTGGTACGAACCCATTGCCTGTGTCATGATGAAGCATCTTTACTTTTGCAACAGGGCTCATCCTCATCTTTATATCAATATTCCTGTCCTGAATTTACCTATAAAATTATTAACCTTCATGGTTACACGAAGATTTAAGTCCTCAATTAAACTACAATGCAACTAATAAATAAAAGAATCTATGCACCTCAATTCTCAACATTTATTTATTTATTTTTTCATTTCAGTGCATATTAGTTATGTTGTGCAAACTGGCCTTCATCAATATGCTTTGTGGTAATTACTAGACCGATTGAAAAGGTCAGAAAAAAGATTTCCAATCTTTTTAATGTACATGACCCTTAGAGAACACAGCAACCACAGCACAAAAATAAATTTGTTGTCATATTGTTCAGCACTATCTCTAGCTAACCTGATGTGCCCCTTCCTAGGCGATGAACAGGAACAGGATGGGACTCTTGGCTTGCTAGGGAAGAGGCTCGTTTACTTGCCCACCACTGGAGTTGAGTTAAAACAGTTCGTTGCTGGAAAAGTCCTCCTGGCAAAACTTGCAGACCAGAAGGCTTATTCAAAGAAATCTGATCAAGTAACATAATTCCACGTCAATCAGATGAAAATAAATGACTGCTCACATTCTAAGGCATAAATACTCAAAACCAAGGTCTATTAGTACTTGGTTGCTGGAAGGTGACGAAACAGACTAAAAGGTATTTATGCCTATTCTAGACCCAATGAACCAATTTAGCTTAGTTGACATCAACTTTTCACGGAATCAATGCAAGATTCATGTTGTGTGTTTGGGTGTGAGAGAGAGAGAGATTGTGTGTGTATTTTGTTATTAAGCCTTCATGTTAATATCTTCTTGGATACTGAAACCAAGAGATTCACAAATACAAGAGTAAATAAAGAACATTCCAAAACATTTACTAATCAATGGAGCATACAGTGAAAAATCACAGTTATTACTATGGTCTGATAGACATATTTATTATAACAATTCTCATAAACATATACCACTTTGGCAATTAAAAGTTAAAAAAAAAAAATCAAGAACAACAAACAGTTACAAATGCTATAGCACAAGAATAAAATCTAACATGATCCCAAATGCATATAATAACAAACCAACAACATTAACACATTTTACCATCTCATCATCTTCATATAATACTTGTAGCACGTAAGGTGCATCAGGCTCTCTCCACGGAAGTCTATGATAGACAAGTTCCAAACCAGCGCTAAATAATACAAAAGTATAATATCAATAGAAACACATATACGAATATATTGCACACTTTTTTACTTCAACTATACAAATACAATAGCCATAAATAATGATACAATTCTTCAGTTGGGTATTAAACAAACCTAAGCATTGTATCGGATTCTTTAACAACAGTACCATCAATTGAAATCTGCAAAACTAACAAAAGGAAATAAATAATAAAAACATAAAATTCTGAGAATTAACCAATTTTGTAAATTGACTCCCAAAAAAATGTAACCATTCACTTTTCTTTTATGAGAAAGAGAATAGAACCTGTCCATTATGGATTCTCTGCAACCAACTGTTGAATTTTTAGTAAAAAAAAATAATCATAAAATATAATAAAAATTATATTTTTTAATAGAATCTTAATAACAAGTAATGGGTTTTGCCTTGTTGGCGCTTACCCTTGAAATGGAGCTGAATTCTTGTACTTGCCAGAGTAGTACTCTATCAGTGTCAATTCTGTAATTACCCAAAAACACGCAAATTCAGTGTCAAATCTTTTATGAAATCAAAGCTAATCAAAATAATTAATTAACGACTAAAATAGGATTAAAAAATATTAACAAATTAGAAATTGATTTGAAATGTAATTGAGAAAAGAAGGGCAGAGAACCAGAATCGGAGGAAGAAACGACGTCTTTATAGAACAAGCCGTCATTTAGGTCAGGCCAAGGGAGGCCAAATGACCTTGGCGACTCCGTTGATATTGTTTCTGATGAGTTATCAGACATTTTTGGTCAGTGGACGGTTTCGTTTTGCTTCTTCTTCTTCTTGTTAGGTTGTAGTGAAAGTAAATTTAGGGGATGTTTGGTAACTATTATTACTAAATATGCTTTTTGTATAAAAATGTGATTGATAAATTTTTAATTGCTAAAAGTGACTTATAATAATTTATGAGATTTATAAATTCAAAAGAAATTTTGTCATAATCAAAGTTTATAATTAGCTAACCAAATAATATAAATTTTTTCAATTGGAGACGTATATTAACAATAAATAATTAGAGAAATATTTAGTTGATCAACTAAACAGTGCCTTAACTTTAATTTTCAATCATATTTTTTTTTGGTAAATAACATTATGCACCTTATATTATATTTGATATTTAATCATATTAAATATTTAATTTCTTCACATATAAATTCTATTAATGTATCTAAAAGAGTATTATTTAATTTTAATAATGTTTTTGTGTATATAAACACATTAAACTCTTTTACTTGATAAAAATTTTATTTATCTTCAATTTATGAAAGAATATATATATATATATATATATATATAAGAATTTGGTAAGAGAATTTGAATGAGATGGTTAATTGCAATGATATATCATTTCAAAGAATTAGCATTAATTTTTAATTTTTTATAATATTTTTAATAAATTTAATTTCAAATAAAATTTTTAATTTTAAAGACAACTCCAATATTATTCTTTCAAACTATGTTGAAAGGATTAACTTTAGTATGTAATGTTTGTTTACCAAACTTGGAAAGGTGAGGGAGGGAGGTAATTTGATCTTCATATGGGAAGTTAGATTTTATGTGAATACATTATCAATTGATATGCAAAGTAAATTTATTTATTTTTTGAGTTATGTTAAAGTTATGTTTTTTTTTCTTACCTTGTTTTTACATTATATTTAGGTAAACTTTCCCTTTTATTTATTTATTTATTTTTAATAAGTTCTAGTTTTAGAATATTAAAAGTGGATGGTTAATTAAATGATCAAAAAATTATTATATAAGATTAGGATTGGTTATGTAGTGAATTTAAAGCGAATTTTATTATTTTCATTTCCGTTTTTATATATTAAAAACTCATATCATTTCAATTTTATTTTTTAACGGATTAAAATTTTGGTACCCTATTTTTATTTTTATAGATATTAGGTCCCACAAACTCATAAGACATGATTTTTTATATAAAAATTGATATTTTATCTTATATATTTTATTCATTAATCATTCTTTTGAATTTTATTTAATATAAAAAAAGAAAATAAATTATAAAGTTATCAATTAGAAAAATAGATATTCAGTACAATAAAATATAAATTTTTAATAAATTTATTAGAATTTTTTATTACAATTAGAAATTTTGATTTTCATATAAATTTATTAAAAATTTTTATTGTAAAATTATATTATATAAATTGATATTTATTAATCGACCTATTAAAATTTAAATAAAAAAATAAACTTTAATTATAACATATAAATTATAATAAATTTGACTAAAATAATTAAAAAAAATAATGTTAATGTATAATAATAAAAATTTAAATCTTATATATTTTCTATAAATTATTATTAAATTTCTTCTATAAATAATTTTTTGATAACTTAATTATTTAACACTTATTTTTATTTCTTATTAAAATTAAATATTTTTATTAACTTATTAAGATATTAAATTAAATGATATATACACTTATTAAAAAATTTTGGATTTTCTTTGCCTCTATCTCATTTCCCTGTTAAAACGAAAATTCTCAGTTTAGAGACAAATTTTCACATATTTTGCCATTTCTAAGTAGGACCAAAATATGTTTATTTTTATTTATATTATAGTATATTTATATGTTATTATAATAGAAATATATTTATATAAATTTATTTTTATACGAGTAAGAAGAGTATATTTATATATTACATAATAATTTTTCTAAATTATTTTTGATGTAGGGTAAAAATTACATTTTTTAGTTTTTTCAAATCATAGTTTACAAAAAATAATAAAGAAATTAAAAATTTATCAAAACGCAGTTTTCAAAAATAACTCCAAATTCAAACCCAAACACTTATAATTTCCCTTTTTTTTATGGTTTTCTTCTAATAAGACAGAAAATAAAAATAAAGAATTAATCAAACTAACATTTTCCCAAGTGACGGAACCTTGACCCACTTAGGAAAGATACAACCACTCAATTGGCAAAGGGTCCTAGATGACTGTGGCAGCCACATTTTAGTTGGAAGGTGGACATGGCCTGCAGTCATCCATTTTTGTACAATTCTAGATAAATGAACATGTACTTTGAACAATAGCAGCAGCCTTTAGTTGACCTGCACCAATATTATTTTAAACTAAAACTGCATCTTCATCATGGCTGTTGGGTTAGTTGAAAATTCAACAGATTTTGTTAAAAAAAAAATCAATTGATTGTTCCATGGATTCTTCATTTCTCCATTGATACTCTGTCATACATTTTATTAGAGTCATGTAAAAGAAGAGTGTTTAACAAAGATGCCTCCAATAAATCACTCAATTTCTTTTTCATAGCTTTTATTCCTTCAATAGCAAAATCAGGTCCTTACAGGAGATAACAATAACCAAAAACAAGGAATGAACTAACAAGCATCTGTTTTTTGACACAAAGAATTACAGTATTGTAAACAGTACATGAAGTACTGATGGATTGATATGTAAGAGAGAATCAGCACAATACATCTGCTGTGGCTGACGATGAAGTCCCACTGACCTGATGCGAGACGGGAAACTCCACCATATTACCACAGTGCCTGCCTTTAACAGTGACAATGTTTAACTGACTTGAACCACTAGCAGATGTTTCTGCAAGAGATATTTTCTTTGCAGCTACTGCCTTCAGCCGGTATCGCTCTGCTCTAGATCCAATAACCTGTCCTAGTACAGATGCTGCAATGGTAAATGCCATGGCTGACTTGGGCATCAAGATAGATTTCCTAAGCATGCCTATAAATGGAACTGCTGCATGAACAGCTGCAAACCATGATGGTGAAAATTTTTGGGTGTGTTCCCTCCATATTCCTAAAGGAACATTCGCTGCCATGCCCAACATGCCAATCGCAAGTATTTTAGCTGGCAAGGGTTGAGGCCGAAGGTTCTTCGCAAAAGCTGTCCGTGAGATAGCTGCTCGGGCTGCAACCACTGCAGGTGGGCACCGGAATTTCATACCTGGAGGGGGCTGGAAAGCTTTTGCCACAAGTGGCAGGACATTGCTAACTGCACGATATGACTTTGCAATAGGGCAATTTCCAGTTTGAAGCCACTCATTGCTCGATGCCTCATGATTTGACTGTCCACCCTGAAAAACCATCACAGAAAACAGTCATGAGAGCAATTCCGAAATAATTTAAGGTTCTAAAACTTTTATGGCAGTTTCAAAATATAATGCATCTCAAATACTTGAAACTTTCTGATGCATTTAATATTTTTGAAACCATCAAGGATGTCAAATTAGATTTCAATTGCATAAAGAAATTATCGGCACACAGTCAAGAAATTAATAATAATTTACCTGCGAAGATGACTCTTTCTTGGATGGTTTGGAGTTACGCTTTTCATTCTTCCACTTCTTCGAAAATGAGTCAAAGCTAAAGGGTCCTCCAGGTCCAAAGGATGAAAGACTGATGGTAGCTGCCTTAGCAGCTAAAGGATTGAACTCGGGAAGGGTTGGTTGAGACTCCTTCTCAGAACCTGAGAATGATCTTTCAGAAAGAGGGACAACTCCATCACGTCCATGGAATAGCCTGAATGCCATATCAAAATTGGGACCATCTTCGAAAATTGGACCTTTTCCTGTGCGTACCTGTTGACAAGAGTTAAGGAATGAAAAAAGATCTAGTTAATAGGTGAAGCTTCATATCTAACCAGACTAGATGTAAGTAGCAACACAATGTTTTTGTTTCTCAAATAAGAAACAATATGATGATAAATCAGAAACATGGGGAATATCATACACCTAAACACAACAGAATAAATATATATACTCACTGGTATTGGGAAAGATGTGGATGAGGAGAAGGAGAAATTAGTGGGCTCATTAATGTTTCTCAAAAATGGACACCTAAGAATGTCATGATGAGAAGGTGCAGGTTCCTCATTTAGGCCTCTGAAAAAGTCCATCTTTATAAGAAAGCAAGTTTACCTGCATAAGGAGTTCATAGTGTTAGGAACATCGAAATGGAAAGTATCAAATGGGAAACTAAAATTCAACATGTTCATTAACATTATGCAATGGTAACAATCCAAGATTATAGGGCCAATCAAGTTAAGAAAGGTTTAGACTAGAAAGAAGGCTAAAAATCGCCTTAGCAAAGGAAAGGTTGAGCACATTCACAGAAACTGATTTGCTGAAAGGAATGTTAATGCTATGGTTCAGGGAAATTTTGGAAAGTAAAAGAAGAAGAAAA
The DNA here is from genome assembly GCA_948193065.1 of Aleurites moluccanus. NCBI lineage: Eukaryota > Viridiplantae > Streptophyta > Magnoliopsida > Malpighiales > Euphorbiaceae > Aleurites > Aleurites moluccanus. The sequence goes on from CANXYC011726315.1 coordinate 27,023, forward strand.
TAAATTAAATTCAAAGCTGCTTTAAAAACAGTAAGTATTAGAAGACTATCCAAGTAATTAGATGCTGATTCTAGGTTAATTAGGGTTCCAATGGAACTTTTATGGGGTTTATGGGGTGAAATTCTGAACCAAGAGCTAGAAGTGAGCACAGAATCCCAAAGAAAACTCTTTAACTTCAAAATTTATCAACAACTTTGGTAATTCATTCCTCTATAAAAATATCTATGGGCTAAAAAATCACTGATTTCAATCTTCTGAAACTTTACGAAAGATATAACAAGTTACATTTCCCAAAACCATTAAAAACTAAAAGGGTTACTAATTTACTATAAGCTTGACCTCAAATACCCATTTGAATACTAAAACCCAATTTCACATTACATCCATAAAACCATTGATCAACGCAGTCAAAAACCTCCAAATCAACAAAATCTGATCTTTTTTTTTTCCTTAATCAATAAACCTCAAATTAAACAAAATTCAGCATTAATTGGGGCAGATAATGATTGCAGAAACTAAAAATGCAAAACAAAGATTAAAAAACAACAAAAGAAAATTCCTAAAAACTTGGAGAATTAAAGAAAAATAAAAGAAACCCAGAAGCAAAAAAAACCGACCCACCTGAAAATTGAGCAAAACCCAGAAGCGAAGAACAATAATGGAAAGGAAAGGAGGAATCTTTAAAGAGAAACACAAATAATTGGAGACAGATAAAGGAATCAGAGAAAGGGAGTTAGGTGACAATGAAGAAAACGAGGGAGAGATTATGATAATTGTTTATTAAATTGGAAGATGAAATAAAAACGACGCCGTGTCGATGTGCTTAACACACGCCAGTTGGTGTAATAGTCAAAAGTTCTGAAAGGAGAATTGGTCTGGGAGTTGGTTAGGTCAGACATATTATAAATGCGTGTATTTAATTTTTTTTTTTCATTTATAATATTATTTTATTCATATTTGGATGTTTCTTGCCTATTCCTATTAGTTGACCATTTTTTTTTCTCATTGGGATGATTTTCATTGTTATTTTTTATTTAAATTATTATAATACTCGTTGAGATTTATCATATATATATATATATATATATATAATTTAGTTGAAAGTTATTTTAAATAATATAAATAAATTTCATATAATTTTATGAAATTTATTTATAAATTTATAGTTTTATATTTATTTTAAATATAAATTTATTTAAAATTCTAAATAATTAAATTAAATTATATCAAAATAATTAATATTTCTAAATAAATTTTATAATTTTAAATTAATAAATTTGAAAAAACTAAAATATTTTTATTAACTTTAATATTTTACTCTTCTTCATTAATTCCGAATCCAAATTTTTTCTTTATAAAATTTATAAAAATATTTTTAATCAAGTGAAATATTAAATGAATTCTATAATTATATTAAATATAATATTCATTTCATTTGAAATAAATTTTATTTAAAATTTATTTACAAATGATATAAATTTTTTATAAAAATATTTTTAATCAAGTGAAATATTAAATGAATTCTATAATTATATAAAATATAATATTCATTTCATTTGAAATGAATTTTATTTGAAATTTATTTACAAATGACATAAATTTTTTAATTAAATCAAAGATAATTTTAAAGAATTAAAATTTAACCGAATATTATTTTTAGAGAATTTTTTACTTATATGCTCAATAATATATTTAAAAATTGAAGTTATATATAATATTTTCATCGATTTTTTCCATGTCATTATATTTTATCACTTCCAATTAAAATTTATATAACTTAATATATTTATATTTTTTTATTTTTTAATTAACTTATACATAATATAATTTTGACCTATATATTTTTATAATACTAATATTTAAAATTATCAAAACATAATATTAAAATTTAATAAAAAAATAATAATAGTTTGTATATCATAAAATATATTTTATAAAATATAAATTAAATAAAAAATTATGACTTAAACTCGAGTAACGTGCATAACCACAATTAGTTAAAATTTAAACCCGATATGCTACAACTTAAGATGAATATTATCCGTTTTGTTTTTCGTTATTGCTTATTTTTTTTTTAAAGAATAGTTTTTTAGTTTTATTTCCCCATATGAAAAATAATAATAATAATAATAATAAGAATAATACATATATAATTGGGTATGCCACTACTTGAATTTAGATTAGAGTTTAAACTTAAAACTGGTTTGCTCCCTTTAATTAAGAAAGTGTTTGAACCTACTTAAAATAAACATGAAATACTATTTTAAAATTTAAATGAAATATATACGAGTGAACGTTTGGATTGAATATTTGACAGGTTAAGTAAAAAATGACCATCTCCACAATTTAGAAATCAAAGCGTTAATTATTGTAAATCTCATTAGCGTATGATAACATTAGCACAAGGGCAGGGCAAATATCATGCTACACAAGGACAGAATCATGCTACATAATATATAGTCTATTAGTAAAAATAGCCACGACCTGCTTGAACCATGTTTATGTAGTTTGAATTCACAAAAAGGAGACAACTAATTGCTGCAAATTAGAGGTTAGAAAGTAAAAAAGGTAATTGTTGCTTTCTTGGCCTGTCTTGCATTGGAAAATTTCTCTCAATTTCATTTGAACACAAGGCAACAGCAAAGCATTTTAGGAATAAGGATTGGGAAAAGCATTGATTGTTACTGCTAAAGGTCTCTGTTCTATAACCATTCATCTGCATGCTAAAACTCATTTAGAACCTGGTTCATCGGCAGTTCTCTTGTATTCTGGCTTTAGTTCGTAGGATCCTTGATTAGCACCCTTATTGTTGTAGACACAGAGATCTTTCAGGATATCTTTCAGAAATTGCTGAAGAGAGAAAAGATCAACAGAAAATAGAAAAGCTGAGGATGCTAAAACAGTCAATTTGATAAAGGGTTAAAAAAGAGCATAGATAAAAGGGAAGCTGATAGCATGAAAACCCTTTAGCCCCCTACTCACACACACACACACACACACCCAAAAAAAAAAATGAAGGGAGAGCAAGTGAGGGGTGAGAATATTTCATATTGCCTGCAAAGGTCTAGGATGTTAGCTGCTCGCGTTTTCAAAAAGAAAGATTTTTTAATCCGCAAAACAACAAAAAGTCCAAAAAAAAAAAGGCTGTTGAAAGATATCAAGACTCATTCACATAGTGTCAATTCATACAAACATTATTTGCCTGAAAATAACCAACTATATCAGAAGATCAACAATTTTCCCTTTACAAAAACAATGCAACCATCATAAAACATGCAGTAAAGCCCATATTGAAAAGTGGAGTCATGCCAAAAACTCATCCAAAGAGAATTAGAGATTATTGTATTTGAAAATCTTGCTAGTCAGAAGAAAATAACAAGTTCATTACAGATATCCACATATCAGTGTCACTGTCTATGGAGTTTTGGGCGCACACTGCACATATCTTTCAATACTCAACAGCTTGGAACAAAATAAACCAATGCTACCTTTTGCCTATAAGTAAAATTATATTTAATCTAAGAGATCATAGCATCCAAAGGCAAACAACTACAATACCAATGAACTGCGGGGAAAAATAACTCAAAACTTCAAATATGCAGAGGTTATTTCTGCAATGATCAATCATTGTCCTAGAAAAAATCATCAAGAGTCATGATTAGGTAGAATAATGGAATCAAATAGCAGAAGAGCAAAGAAATTGGCTGGATTCATATTAGTGTCTATTATTTCAAACAAATACATTATTAATGCTCACTGGGATGCATCATTCTGGAAAAGATATAGAAATAGAAAATGGCCTCGTTGTAAAAATTGCTCATATAACAACACAATGGATGAATGGGAGGTATTCTGAAACCAAGAAGACACACATAACTTTGGCAGATAGCTCCATAAAACTGCCTAACCTTATCCTTGAGTGATGTTTGGCAGTCAGATAACAAGTAAGGAGAGTGATCAGGACAAGATAAAATGAGTGGTAGATACATTTAGCATCAATAAACAAATAAACCAGTCTTAAGCAATAAATACATCAACTTTAGGTAACTACAAAAGCAGAAGAACAAAAGACGTGCATTCTGACCCATAGCTCTGAGCCTAATAAAAATGTTAGACTACTGCAGACTAATGGTAAAACCAGATCAAGTTGTCAAGTCTAAGTATTTTGGGAACGCTGGAAGGCATAATACAAGAGGTAGATTAGGTGGTCTACATCCCAAAATAGTTTTATGGCATGGTACTCACTTCCTACAAGGGGAATCCCCTCTATAGAGATAAATGTGTCTTGAAAAAATTAAATATAACATGTTTCAGTATAAAAGAAATCACTCACAAATTAATTGGTACAGTAAACAGAAAAAAGTAAGAAAATGCTATGCTGAACCCAAGTGGTTAAAAATACATACTTCAGGTTGGTCTGTCTCTTGGATTAGTTGTCTTAATGTCCAATTCGGTTGCCTTTCAAAGAGCTTAAACATGATATCTTCCATCTCTCCACGTTCTCTTCTCGTTCTTTTTGTATCTGTTGCCTTGGCAGGTGGTTTCTTCTTTTCCTATTGCAAAAATATCAGCTCTTCTCATAGTAACATTTGATAGTCAATATGGCAGCTATATTCTGAAATCTGATCTTATCATGAAATGGCAAAATGGAAAAAAGCCCCCACAAAAAGCAAAGTACAACAACAATTTCATTAATATAAATCATGTGCAAAAAGAAGTTGGCCATAAGTACATTGGATCCAGAGGCTATAAATAAGGGCATGGGCCTCATATGACTCCCAGTGTCATTGTCGATGACCTGAAATGAGAATTAGACAAGGCATAAAGAGATTATATTATTATCCATAGAGGGTACAAAGATAGAGATATTTAGTGAAAAAGACTAACCTGTATTTGTCTACCCTTGGTCATATACTTCTTTGTCCTTTCACGGCAGATTTTTGCATAGTTTTCAAGGTTTTCATTATTGGGCCTCATGTCAAATTTAAACAATATTTTTCCCTCCACAGAAATCTTTCCTGTTAGACAAAAGAATTCACCTACTTTAATGCTGGATTCCATATGTCTTAAAAACAACACAGATTGAGTAGACAAAATTTATGGAATAAAATGTTTCCAATACTATAAACATAATGCTGATTTCTTTATTGAGATCTCAAGAATTTGACACTCCATATTTGATGCCTATGCGCATCTAAAAACGGAGTAGAGTTCAAACAAGGAACTCATTCAACATTAAAAAAAAAATGCACTGAAAGAAGAAACACTAGTTCTCATTTAAATAAATAACAAATCCAAAAGCATAGCAAACAAAAACTTCCATGAACTACTTCCACTGCTTTTGCAAGTTTAACATAATCTCCAGTCACAGATTCTTGATTGTCACCCCTGAGGCAAAATGTATATATTTTTATCCAAGAAATTCATCCTAATTTTCTTGTTCTTACAAAATTTTGAAGATTTTGATTTGATCATGTTAAGAGGTCAACATGGCCCCACTTTGAAATCACTCCTTTCATATGAATGGAAAAATTACCATGATAGAACCAGACTTTAACCGGGTAAAGAAAATATGAAAACATGCACAACCTCTATAAAGTAAAAAGGAGGAAAAAGGCTAGAATAGAAGAATAGCAAACAAATAAAAGATATATGTCAGAACAAATTGAAAATTAACCGTTCTACTTGTGCAAAGTGAATGTCAAGGAGAACACTTTAAAAAGGTGCACATTTACCTTGAGATGACTCGGAAAATACAGACATTGGGATGAAGTCTTCAGACATATCCATAGAGTAGGACTTGGGTGCATTTCCAGATTCATTATCAGCCAACTCCATGGTGAACTGAACATCATTCATGTGATTTATAAGATGACGGACAACGAAGGGATGAAAATTCAACAACAAAAGAAAACACAATGTCATCTCTTAAATTTATTTAACATCATTCTATGGACAAATCCGCTTGGAAGTTGGAGGCAGAGGATTAAAGAAGCTCTACTACCTCACCATTCACCAATCCGACAAAACTTTTGTGCCACACCAGTACCAGAAACAAACTTAATGACAGCAAATTTAACTAAATCCATTGTCATTTACGGCCAAAAGATAAATTACAATATGAAAACAAAGTCACCAAAATTGGATTCGTTTTCCAAGTGAACATAACAACTCTAGCAATACAAATATTTCATCAGGACAAATATCAACTCCTAATTCTTTCCAACACAATAAAGTATATAGCATCTTATTTTAGTCTCCATTCATCTCCTACTAACGCTTGCCATGGATATGAAGACAACAAAAGAACGCAAACCAGCAGAGGAGAAAAAAGGGCCATTGCTTTGTTCTGGTTCAACCAAATATCCGTAAGGCAATTTTGCAACAAAAATCTGTATTGAATAATAAAGTTCAAAATTACATTAAAGAGAGAATATGCATAGAATTTCAACATAAAACCATAACACTACATTGGCTTTTAAAAGAAAATCCAGACAATCCAAGATTATAAATCTAAATAAATCATCACATATTACAAATATAATGAAAATAGAAAAAAAAAATCATTCAAAATAGAAAGAACCCAAAAACCCTAGAAATAAAAAAAGAAAAAGAAACCCATTAAACCATGAAAAAAGACATGCACGGTACAAGAAGGAAAGGATATGATACACACTCTCTACACCTATAAGTAAACAGAGAGAAAGAAAGAAAAAAGATACAAAAAAAGACAATGTGTGTGATTTGAACCTGACGAGAAGAGTTATCATCGCCGGAGTTTAAAGGATCAATGGAGAGAACAACTTTAGCAACAGGGCTAGAGGGATCAACAAGAGTTGGGTTTTTCAAAGAACTAGAGACCAAAGCAGGGCATTTCATTAACCACACAGCTTTCTCTGCTCTGGTAGTCTCCACCGATCCACCAACGACAACGCCGCCGCCACCGCCGCTCTTGTTATTACTACTACTATTCCGGTTGGTATTAGCGTTGGTGGTATTAGTAGAGTCATCCATGGCGGGAGACGAACAGAGGGAAAGCGAAAGTGAGAGAAAAAAATGGCGCTCTCTGTGAAAAATAAGAATGAAATAAACGGTTTTTGTCTTTTGTGGGTATATTCTAAGGTTAACCTGCTGAGTGCTGGGTGCTGACGGGCAAGTATTTATCTTGTTGGAAAAAATATTATTTTAATTTAAATTAAATAAATAAATAAATTTTATAATTATAATATATGAAATTCATATTAAAATAATAAATTTTAATAATTTTCACTTAATATTTTTTATTATTCATTGTAGCTACCTCTAATAAACTGAAATAATATCATGGAGCAGATAATAAGACTAACTTTTTCCTTTAATAATTTTCATTAAATTTGTGTTAACATTGATAATTTAGACACTAAAATTTAAAATATCTTAAATAGAGTGAAAGAACGAAACAAATCACACCTAAATAGTAGGTTTTGTTGGCTTTAAATCTTAATTTAGAAAATAAAATTATCAGTTGGTTTAGATGATCAAATCTTTTAAATAATTTATGATGTTTCGACTCATAAATACGTTTATTAATTGAAAGTCTTTAGCCGTATATTTTTATATTATTTTAAAATAAAATAAGAGTATTCAAAAAATGATGTAATTATTATATGAAAAATTATTACATAAGAAGAATATATATTTTTTTTCAATTCATATAAAGGTGGATTCCGATGAATATATTTTAATTAGGATGATAATTTTGATCCGATATGTGAATATTCGACTCGAATGAGGTGAGATAAATTTTTTATTTTATATTCGTGTTAGTTTCGAATCGGAGTTGAATAATGATAATACTTGTCTGAATTCGACTCGATTATATATATTTTTAATATTTTATTATATATAATTTATATTTTTTAAAATTTATAATTATTATTTATATGAAATATAAATTATATTATATAGATATTTAAATATATATATATATATTTAAAAAATAATAAAAAATATAAATAGGTAAGTCTCATCTCATTATCAATTTCGATTCGATTTGAAATGAAATGAATCTCATTATCAATTTCGATTCGATTCGAAATGAAATGAATGATAAAATAAATATTTTTATTATTAAACAGATCAAATTTAAAATTTGTGAAACTCCCCCAAAATCTGATCCATTCTGATATTTAGTTTTTAACTCTACAAATAAATCAATTTTAATGTTAGTAGAAGCACATAGAAGATCTGTGCCAATAATTTCTCTTATTGTATATGCATGTTGTGATTTTATAACAGAGAGAAGGTTTATATAGATTCTTACAACATTCATTCCGTTGGACAACTAAAATTTATATAACTTTTTTTTACCACAACTTCAATTTTACAATTGAATTAAATGAAATTCAAATGCATTAAATATTAAATTAAGAATAGTCTAATCTATTAATAATAAGTTGAACAAAATTAGTTAAATAAATTATTTTCTAAAAGTATTTATGCAATATTTTTTTTTATAGTGGGTACATAAACATTTTTATATTTGTATAATTTCTCACTACATATTCAATTTAATAAGTTATTATTTATTTTAAATTCAACAATTATCAATAATATAATCATGCAATAATTTAATTTTTATAAGATTTTTTTTTACTTTAAATTCATTTATTTTTTATATATTTTTTTTAAATTTTTGACACCTTTATTAATTTTTTTATTATTAAACTTGACTATAATACTCTTATTATATTATTTAACTAATAACTCTTATAAAAAAAATAAAATTTAATAAATTTCATTTAATTTTATTTATTTATTATTATTTTTAATTCACATACATATATAAAAGAAACTAAATAAAATTTTTATTTTTTAGTTTTCATAAGAAAAAAAGGTTTATGTACTAAAAAAATTATATTTACTTTTTTGTTTTATTTCATAAAAAATATATTTATATTTATATTTTATGATAATAAAAAATATATTTAATAAGTATATATTCTATTTAAAACTAATAATAAAATTTTTCATTTTTACTATTATGAAGTAAATTCCTTTTATTTTATAATTTATAATTTATAATTTTTTATATTTTCCTAAACAAATATATATTTTTTCATTTTTAACCAGAAAGATAGCTTAAAAAAAAAAATTTTAAATTATAATTCTATAAATATTTTATTTTAAGAAAATTTTAAATTGTGATAATTAAAAATATATACTTTACTAAAATATCCTAATAAATCATATTTTTTTCTTTATAAATTGAATAAATTATGGGATTAAAATAACAAATAAAGAATTAAAAAGCATATCGATACAAAAAAATATTTTTGAGGTTATTATATTATTTTCAAAATATATTGAGAGATATTAATATTTTTTTTGTTAATTAAATTTTTTTATAATAAAACAAATTCTTTGAAAAAAATAAACAAAATATAAAATTTGGAAAAACATGTAAAAATAAACATTTTATTATGATATTTTCTTATATAAAAATCATGTATGTGTGCATATATATATATATATATATATATATATATATATATATATATATATATAAATTTTAGTATAATATATTTTAAAATATAAAAATATAAAAATAGATTAAAAAATAATAATATTGAAAATAAAAATAAAATATTATTTTCTCATAAAAGTATTAACTAAATAATGAAATAAAGATATTATAGTCAAATTTAATAATAAAAGATATTATGTGAGTATAGAAAATAAAAAATAAAATATTAATGTCTTGACCTTTTAAAAATTATATTATTTTGCATCATTCAATATTTATAATTTTTAACTCTTAATTTTAAATTTTTATTAAACATCACATACTGTCAACTATTTAAACATTTTTATAATTTATAATATTTTATTTCACAATTAAAATTTAGTATTTAAATTTAAAATTTAAAATTTTATCAAACCACAGAAGGAGTAATTTTTATTTATTTGTTAAACAAAAAGTGAAAAACCCAATTACCCAACACAACAATGGAGACAAGCAGCCAATAACTCATATAAACCATTTGGCAAAACCCCCGCTACTGCAAGTGACAACAACTTCTCCACGGCGAAGTTTCAGTTTCACTTCATCAGCTCTTGGTTGGTGGCTTCCTTTTCCTTCTCTCTTTTGTCCTCTGTTTTAAATTTGTAAATTAGATTTCATCTCTTACAGGGTAAGTTCTTGATCTGTTTTTCCCTTTTTGAAGTTTTTGTTCCTGAAGTTTGGTTGCTGAGAAAATGGAGAAATGAAAGGGAATTTTTCTCTTAGTGTTTTGATTGTTGAGGTTTAGCTCTCTTCGTTTGAACTAATGCTTCTAAGTTTCAGAAAAATCGGCATGAAAAGATTGAATTTTTAAATTGAATTTGAAATAGAAAGCCTCAGTTGTGAACTAGGTTTTTAGTTTATTTATTATTTGGGTATTCAAAATTTCTTTATTCTCTAAGGTAAAATTGATGATTTATTGAGATTGATGTTGCATTGTCATTTCAATTTTACGTTTTGTTTGAACAACAATGTCATATGTGTTAGTAGTAAAGCTAATTATCTCTTGACAACGGAAAAATTTGCTGGTTGAAACAAGAAAGTTGAACTTCTCCCCACTTGTAAGAAATTGGCTGCTGAGGTTCATGTTATGTTTCTTAATTGCTTATAAATCTGTAGTGTTTTGTATGGTGATGACTTGTTTTTGTATGTTGGTTGATTGCCCTTGACTTTAACATATAGGTTTTGAACATTTTTCTTTCAATTTTAGATTTTGTACTGAATATGTTTTCTGTTTAGTTCTCATACTTTTTTCCCGTTTTGTTAATTTTAACTGAACATAGCCTTGGTTATACTTGTTTGCAATTTATGTGACCACCAGAAAAGCGCAATGGCAATGTATGTTGATTTTCTGAATGTCTATGCTGAAACTGTAGGTAAAATGGAGAACGTAGATGCAAATCAGCTTCCTGAAGTGGATTCATTGCCAGATGGGTTTGTTGATGGCTCAAATGAATCTCTGGCTCCTCTAACTCCAACTGTAGAACAAGAGAAGCCTCTGATTAATTGCAATGAGGATAGTGTCTCAAAACTTGATCATTCAAATGAAAGAGTACCAGATTTGGCAGCAAAGGCATCTCAAACAAGCCTGGAGAGCAATGCGAAGACAGAAAAACTGAGACCACTTCCAATTTCATTGTCTGAAAGAGGTGGATTTGATGATTCAGTGAAAATAGTAGAAGTTCCTGATAAGGGCCATGTGGAGCAGGCAGAAAGTACAATGGCCATGCTTAATTCTTCTAATATAGTTTCTGATTCTTCAATTGGGGTATCTGGATGCAGTGAATTAAAAGAACAAGTTCAAGGGAATTGTCAAAGTTCAAAGAGATGTAACAATTTACCTTTCCATCGGATTTTCCCTTTTCTGGTCTTTGCTTTGAGTTTTCTGATTTTTGGATGGTTTTGCAGCTATTCAAGGAGGTTCAGACATTCATGCTACGGATGAAAAGGAAATATCTTCATCAGAAAGCATCGAGTTACAAAAAGGAAGAAAACTAGTAAGTACTACTATATTGTTTAATTTTTTTTTAAGACCCTAAGTATAGTTTTTCCCCTACATTTTTGTTGCTCTTTTTGCTCAAGATTGTTTTCTTTTTTAAATTCTATGCGAGGATTATTCATATGTTTATTCAGTTTTTTCCTGCTTGTATAATTACTAGATAGTGTGTAGTGTTGTTTTCCTTGTGTTAACGTCTTAAAGTAAATCTGTTTTCCAGTGAACTTTGAACAGATAAAATAATATTTATCCAGCACTTGCCTTTAGGATTTGGTGCAATGTTGCTAGTTATCACTATCTACACTGTCCTATTTTTTGTCCCCTTTTTTGATTTTATGATACCATCTTTGATATGGCACTGGGCAATGCACAAGTCTGTTTAGAAAGATTGTCGGGTATGGCAAATTGGTACTGTGTTAAAACCTATATTATTTTACAAAAATACCATCATTTTGTAGTTTATGTAACCTTATTTGAAAAATATTGTTTAATTAATGTTTTATTTTATTTTTTTTAGATTAACACTATTGCTAACACATCCATATGAGGTTCTTAGTTATTTCATTTTTTGTTTTCTCCATCACTTATTTTATCTATTTTATCTCGTTCTGCCTGAGTGTCAAGAGATGCTCTTGTGATTCATTAGACACTATTTATAGTCTCAGGAAACCACTGAAGCCAAACGTAAGAAATCAAAAAGGTCTTTTAAATCAGAGAAAGAGTTTCTGGAGTTCTCTTTGAAGTATCAACAAGTTCTTTCTGAAAGAGATGCGGGTGAGTTTAATGTTGTTTATGATATCTGAAGGTTACTCTTACGTGATTGATGAACGGACATTAGATGTTTATAGCTAAATAATTCTAACATTTTTAATATCAATTGTGAACCTGTTATTTACTTATTTGTTTTATTTTCACATTTACATGACTGTATAGTCAGACTGCTTGTTGTGGAAGGTTTACATTCTACCGTTAAGAAATGGTTCTGTACACATTTGATTTTGCATGGGAATTTTAAGTAAAACCGACTTTCCTTTCTCACCTGGATTTGTTAATGGTGATGTCTGAAATTTAGAACATTTCCTAGCCTATTTCATGGATATATTACACTGAATGATGTGATACTTAGACGATGATGATTCTCTTTCTGAAAATAAATTTTTTATAACTACTCAAATCATACAAATTTTGTTTGTGACAAACTTACCATTTTCAGTTTTGTTGTTTGTTTTATCTGAAGAAACACACTTGTAATAAGCCAGTGGTTCATGCGGATCATTGAAGGCACCTTTTAAGATAAATGATCACTTCAACAGTGGTAAACACTACTAGGGCCTCTGAAATTATGTTTTTTGTTTCATAAAACTTGGTCACCATCTCCTTTAAGATAAATGATCATATTATAAAACCCTTTTTTATATTTTGGCTATTCATTTTCATGATTGCATGATTTTGGAGCAAGTTAAGATGGTGAAAATGGTAGATTAGTGGGTTTTGGCGTATGGTATGACTGGCTTGCATGGGTATAGAGGCATTGCTCTTTGCCGTCACATGGACCCATTGTAATGTTATTTGGAACCCCATTTGGGTAAGAAATATTAGTAGTTGCAAAATATCAAGCTAAACATTTTAACACACTGCTAAAATATAGTTTTGGAAAGGTTTGTTTATGGTCATAAGTGATACATTTTTACCTTCATGATGATGTTGTGAGATGAAACTTCATTTTTCTTTGCCTTTACCTTGATATTAACCTATTCTGTAAGAAATATCAAATATTCTAATGCAATTTCAATTGTTCTTGCGATTTAGGGGATGCTTGAAGAAACAATTACATTGAAATAGACAAATATTCTTATCTAATTCATTCAGAATGATTGCTAGGAACTATGATATACAATCGTCAAGTTAGATTAATAGTCCTGTTCTGTTACCTTTTTTGCTTGTGGCTTTTGCAGCAATTGCCATTCGTGATAAACTTGAGTCACTCTGTAGAGAGTTGCAACGCCAGAATAAAATGTTAATGGTATAGCTCTCAGTTCAGAATTTTCTACATTACATGATTGTATTGATAAGTTGATATTTTGTTTCAGATGTTGATGTCTAACATATTTCATGAAGATGGTTGTGAGTTGGGATTGGTGTTCTGACCATGCAAAACATATTTCTCAAAAGCCATTAACTTTTCTCTCTAGATATTTTTTTTTCCTTTATGTTGGGGGCGGATTTACTGCTCAGCTAATTGATATTTTCAATGATCTATTTTTTGAATGCGTGAAAAATAGTTTTCCATTGTAGTGAACTTAAAGCATATCTTTGATAGTTACATGTTAGGTGATATGTCTCAACTCTCAACACCTTATAAAACTGAATAGTGACACCATTCATGCAATAGCTTAGCCCATGCTTACCTCGCAGAACTAAAGTGACCAAAATGCCCATGAGATTACAGACAAAAAAATTGCATCATATGTACACATTTTAACTACAAACACTTTTAGGTTAGCGATGTGCAAATATATGCTTTGTTTAAAGCTAAATTTTTTATTTCACTTAGTGAGCCATTATTAAATTTTTCTGTGAATCAATCCCTTGGTTGGCTTGTCGCTAGGCCTCATGTTTTTACATTTTGAATAAAGGATGCAGTTGAAGATGCAATCTCATTTGTTGCACTCTTTTTGTCTGATGGTTCTCATAGGTGTATCGATGGTATATGAAATTTATACTCTAAAATGTAAAAAAATTATCCTATTATATTATTTGACATTAAACATGTTACTCTAGGCAAATATTTAAGCACTTTAATCACAACTGCTCAAGAATTGGCTCATAGAGCTCACTTTTAATGCCTTCTGCATCCAAACAAATTGAAGCAAATTTTCAGCTTAGAGTTACTTTCTTGGAACAGGACAATTATGTGACCAAATCTCGGTACTGTGCTTGTTTTAATTCACTGAAAACTTGGAGCTATTATTTTTAATGATTTCAATATCCAGTGCCAATGCCATTTGTAGGTAGTTGTCCTTTTTCTAATTTGGTTGGGCACTTATTAACTCTGATAATTTGACAGGAAGAATGCAAAAGGGTATCTACAGAGGGGCAAAATTTGAGGTTAGATTTATCTGCCAAGTTCCAAGACGCGATCAAGGTTTGTTTGATATTCTTTTGGGTTCAATGGATTATCTATGCCTAGTATCAAAAGCATATAGTGTATGTGCAGTTTCCTTACTTCTAGGGACTAGGGAGGTAAACTATCTGATATACTTGAGATCACAAATATCTCTGTACTGTAGGATGTCAGCAACAAGTTAGAGGAACAGAAGGAGGAATCTTTCTCGCAATTGAAGGAGAATGAGATGTAAGATGCCAGAATGAAAAATGTTTGATTATTTTTCTGTTGTCCTTTTCTGAAAGTGATGCATCAATATTTAGTGACCTAAGCTATGAGATATAGCATGCATGGGAGATGGGACTGAAAACAGAATGCAATTTCATGCTTTTAAAATCCCTAATATTTGGTGTCTATCATAACTGGCATTTTCGTAATCATAAATGAGAATCATAAGAGCCACGTAGTCCTAACAACATTTTGTATTTTTCATGTTCTGAAATAACTGAATCATGGGAGGAAATAATTCTGAAAACTCTGTTCAATTGATAACAAAGTAGAATATTCTCATTGGATGTTTGTTTTTTGCTTTAGAATAATAGGGCACTTGACCTCAAGCTAACACACCAGGCTTTGCCTGTTTCTTTGCTTACGGCACTTGATCTCAAGCTAATACTCCAGACTTTGCTTGTTTCTTTGCTTCCAAAATTTCCCCTCGCTTTGCAATACTGCTGGTATTTTAGTTTGATTCTTACTGTTTTACTTTGCCTTGTGGTTTGTTTCACATATATGATTACTAGATTGTTCCAAATTGGAAACACATGACCTTTGTCTGTCTTCAATTTTGCCCATTCTATTTCCTCTTAGCTCCATTTCATACCCTCCTGTATCCCTTTGTCTCTGGCAGAACCATGGGGTCCTTTTTGGAGATAAGTTGAAAATATCATCCAAAATTCCATGTTTTCGACTCATCTTAGAGGGTGTAATTAAAAAATTTCAAGCAGCATTACTTGAAAATATTTTACATGGAAGATGTATATACAAAGTGACTGTAGACACCGCACAGAAGTGTAGAAACTGAGATCATTTGTCCTTAACCTGCTATCTTTCGGATCATTATTGAATCTTCCTTTCATTTGGTCTCTGATCTGTAAGTACATAGAAACCTCTTCGTCTGAGACCCTATATGTGCAAATTTGAGTTTGGCCATACTTCATTTCTTGCAAATCTGTAACAATTTCATTCTTTTCCTTGAGCTTGTTTGATATTAATCTGCAAAAACTATTTTCCGGAATTTTGCATAATGCAGAAGAGTTAAATATCAATAGATGTGTTTATTACATCTGTACAATGTATGTTATTATCATTCTCATAGTAATCCACGTTTTTCTTCTTGCTTAGGTTAAGAAATAAGCTGAAGCAACTAGCTGATCAGTATACTCTTTCTGAACAGCAATATGCACAGAAGGTAAGTATCATTTACTTGGTTATTGAAATATGTAGAATGCATATTGATTCTGTGATTTTAAGTTACCATTCACCTTCTGTTTGGAATTTGAATGCCCAGTTAAAACAGAAAACGCTGGAACTTCAGGTTGCTGATTTGAAGATGAAGCAACATGAAGAGAAACTAGTCCAGGAGCAGTCTCAGATGAAAATATATGCTGAACAGGTGTCACAGTTATTAGCAACTGAAAAGAATTTGCGCTTGCAGTTGACAGCTGATGGAGAAAAATTCCAGGTCAATTTCTTCTGACGTCATGTATCACCTTACTGTTGTTTTGAAGGAAAACTTGGTCCTTGAATTGTTGGATGACTGAGTTTTCATGCGTGGTACAAATTTTTATATTGATAATCATCTTTTCATGAAAGATTCATATTTTTGTTCTGGATGTTAATACTAGATCTTTTAGTTGAGATTGTCATCAGTTCCCTTTTTCCTGAAGAAGTGTAATTCATTCTTATTCATAATATGACGTTTTATTTTGATAAATTCAGTTTCTGTGGCAATCATCACTCATTGAACAATCAGAGTTACGGTTTTCTTCTATAATTCTATACTAGCATAAAGTTGACAGATCTATTGTGCTAACTTGATTTTACAGGATGCATTGTTAAAGAGCCATGAAATTTTTGAAACATTTAAGCAAGAGATTGAGAAGGTACATTTGTTTTCATTTTCAGAAATATACTCTGTCAAATTAGTCCATTCTAAGTGCTATGCATGTAAATGCTAGATGGCGAAATCAATCAAGGAACTCAAGAAGGAAAATGTTTTCTTGAAGAGCAAATCCGAGAAATCAGATGTCACTCTCATAGAACTTGTCGAGGAGGTAATAATGGCTTGCATTTTAATGTCAAAATAATATTCAGTTATTCCTGATCAATAATGATTATTTTGGCTACCTGGGAACCTTAGCTTATGCGGTTTATAGGTCAAGTTTTTGGTAGAGATATAGGTTTTCCATACCCCCCAAGTAAAACAATACCTTTCCTCTCATGCTTACATAATTTTGTTGACAGCTCAGCATGTTTATGCAGGGGTGTATGACAGTATAATCTGAGGATTTATACGACTCTTCATAATCTAAGAAAATAATGCTTTTCCTTTTCCTTTCTATTATTATTATTTTTTTTCCATAAACTTCATTGCATATAAGCTATACTGGTGACGTTCTTTTGTCCAACCACACAGAATTGGTTACACTAATTACATATAATTTTGCTCACTGATTTTATCTGTGATAACAGCAGAATATCATACATAAACCCACACACGCTAGTTGGTACATACATCCAAGTTCTTTGAGAAATCTTTGCTAATACCAGTTTATGACCTCAATTTTAGATGAGTAAACATTATGCACTTTTTATTAGCCTTAAAAATAAGGCACTCACATTCTTGCATTGGGCAGCGTGAAAAATTGAAAAAGCGACTGGAGAAAACAAAGAATCAAAAAGAAAAGTTGGAATCATTGTGTCGATCACTTCAGGCTGAAAGAAAGCTGAATTCTATGGGGAGCAACACCGCTGATGCAGTTTCAACTTCGTAGATGGTCAACGAGACAATGCATGCATGAATATTGAAAGAGATCTTACAAGTACTGTTTTAACTTTTCTGTTTGCCGAGGGAATTTACAGGGATCAAATGTAACTGTTTGAGCATAAATTATTGTAATTTGTAAGTTTCTCTGGGAAAATTATTCTCTCTTCTTTCTTCCACAACCAAAAAGAATTGTTTGGCTCTGGTGATTGAATTGTACCACTCAGCTTCTACTCTGTCATTGCCTACTTATGTCCTTATTGGACATTTGCATGCATTGCTGTATTTGATTGAGGAATTATTTATTTCCAAGTCAGTCTGTCTATTTACATGCCCTGAACCTCTTCAAATCATAAAAAGAAGAGGAAATGACCACTGAACATAACCCATAAAAGTGGCTCATATGCTGTTCACGATCTTGATGGGGTTTGTTGCTTTGCCTAATGATTTAATCATACGCACAAATTCCCACTGCTTGGTTGGATGAGATTAAGGATAGT
Source organism: Aleurites moluccanus (assembly GCA_948193065.1). NCBI lineage: Eukaryota > Viridiplantae > Streptophyta > Magnoliopsida > Malpighiales > Euphorbiaceae > Aleurites > Aleurites moluccanus. The sequence goes on from CANXYC011726315.1 coordinate 45,209, forward strand.
AATTATGTCAAGTTTTGACAGATTTGAGTCGAGTCATTTTAGGTATGAATTGTTCTTGGTTTTACGTTTCTCAAGTGGGTTTGAAGAATCAATTAGGTTAATTTTTAGAAATTATTTTAAGCCTGTTTTGGTTAGATTTTTTGCAAAATTTGTAATATAAAAATAATTGGTTTTGGTTCATTTTAGGGATGATAAATCCATTCCCAATTTTTTTAGCATTAGTGAGGGAATTTGAATTATTTTCTATATTATATATACACTTAGTCGATAAATTATGTTTTGATTTGTCATCCTTAATTGTTAAGTTTTATAGTGGGTATTAAAAATCATTTTATTAAGAGAAAAAAATGAGAAAAAGAAAATAATAAAGAAAAGAGAGAAGAAAAATATGCCTTATTTTTCCCAAGGACGCAAATGAGGAGAAAATAACTTTGTTTTCCTTCCAATTCAAACAAAAGGAGGGAAAACAAGTTTCTTTCAAAATTTTCTTTCCTTTCTTATATTCTTTATTTCCTTTCCTCTCTTCTTTAATGTTTTTTTTTACCAAACAAAGTGTAAACGAAAGATTCAATCCAACGCTACTAATTGATTGATACGCATGAAAACAATAAGCAGGAATTGGAGAGTCTATCCCTATATTCCTATATGCAGGGATGGTAATTATATTTCCATAAATTAAATTAAATTAAAATATATAATTTTATAATTATTTAATTTGATTATAATTTAAAAAATAAAATAAATTAAGAATTTGATATATATATATATTATTACAATTAAAGTTTGGTTTATTTTATATATACACACATATTTTTTAATCTTACATTAATTTAAAATTTTAAAAATAACTATTTATTAAAATTAACTAAAAATAAATAAAAAGTTTAATTTTTGAGAAAAAAAACAAAATTTATAGTGTTAATTAATGAAATAGATAAATTTTATATTATATATTAAATTATTTTTGACATTTTTTATTTTCGATACTTTATTTGTATTTTTTTTAAATTTATAATAAAATAATAACGATTTATAAAAATATATTTTTGATTTGAAATCGATAAATTAAAAATGATTAAACTTAATTAAACTAAATTAAATGGATAGTTTGATTATGATGATAATTGGATTTGATTTGAGCACGATGATAATTGAATTTGATTTGAGATTTTTAAATTGAAATGATTGATTTTATTTGATTAAACCCTTAAAATTGATCGAACCGAACTGAGTTGCAATCCCATGAAATCGATATCGTTTGACATTTAAAAACCCAAGGAAACCAAAGTAACGTAAATAAACGACACCGTATAGAAACGAAACTCCCGTAACAACCAAACATCCCTTCCGGCACTGCTTGACTGCCTCGCCTTCATCTTCTTCACAGTATCAAAACAAAGAAAAAAATCTGCAACTTCTCTTTAATCCATCCATGGTACTCTCTCAATAATCAAATTGTTTAATTTTCTTTATATAATTGCACAAAATTGCTCAATTCTTTCATATATATATTATATGTTGCTTTGCTTTGTTTGTGCATCAGTTGGAACAATTAATAAGTTCATCAATGGAAGTTGAGGGTTACAAAAATCGCGTCGATGAACTTTTCCACCTGGTTGATAAGGTTGAGCAAAGAGTGAATGCGGTTGAACAATTTTACTTGAATACGAGTAAAAAGCAACAGACAACTGGATCGAAAGGTAGCTCTGTTGTTGTTGTTAAGGATAAAGATAAAGAAAAGGAAAGACATGTACCTAGTATAAGGAAACAGCAACAAGATGCGTCGAAACGAGAGGCTGCTGCTGCTAAGAGAATGCAAGAGCTTATGCGCCTATTTGGCACAATTTTGCGACAGGCAATCTCTTATTCGTAATTTTTGCTTATTCGAAACTAGAATTTAATTATTGATTCAAAACAAGAAAGAAGGTCATTTGTTTTGTAACCTCGACTTCTTTTTCATTTTATGATTACGGATAAGTAGCTTCTTATGTAGCTAATATTTATTTTTGGTAACTTTAACTGCTAGTGCCTAATCATTTGTATTGTCTTGTCTATCAAATGTCTGCCTTGGAATACTGTCTCCTTGGGTTTGTGTCATAGCTTATAAGTTATTTTGTGTAATGTACTTCCATTGCTACTTGCAGATCACACAGCACAAATGGGCATGGCCCTTTATGCAACCAGTAGACGTCAAAGGTCTTGGCTTACATGACTACTATGAGGTAAAGTTTCCTTCTTTTTTCTCAGTTTTTTTGTTCATCATTAACATCCTATTGTTTTACTTTCAAAATGCGGTATTTGCACCATAGGCTTAGCCTGGCAATAGGTGCATATCTCAACCTGGGCAACTTCCTAAATTTGGGTCCCCCTTCTTTCCTTGTAAACCAAAAAAAAAAATGATGTATTTTTTTATTCACTCCTTTTCCTATTAAGGTTCAATAAACTACTTGACTCTTTTTGGCTCAAAAAATGTCGATATTTTCTTAATCTGCAATGAAAATTTTATTCCTCCCTTTGGCCTATGGTTGGAATTTAAGCTTCACATTGTGCCTGGGCAACTTTCCAGAATTCAGATATGTGAACAACATGTTCCTGACCACCTAGAACAGATTTTGGCAGAAGTTTGTACATGTGCTGTGTGGTGGACTAAGATTTGTTAAAAAATGGGGATTATAGGAGTTGAAGTTGATGCCTGATATGTAAAAAGTTTAGGGTTTTTATATGGTTGGTGCACAATGATGTTTGTTGTCAAGATGTAGGTTTTCTGGAACAGCAGCTGCATAAAGTTTGAAGCTTTGGTTGTGCCATTTAATTATTGGAGAAGAAGTTAGAAAAAAAAAACTTGGGAATCAGTGACTCTTTTTATTTTATCATTGTATGAAATTACTAGCTGATTTGGGAGGAGAGAATTAGGGGATCTGGAACTTGGCTTGAATAAGATAAAAAGACATAAGAATAATTGTAGAGTAATAAACATGGAGTGTTGGGGAGAGGAATGAATTAGTACACACATGGATTCAACTGTAAACTAAAGAGCTCAATGTTTTATTGTTGTAGTCCAAGTAAATCGTTAGCTCATTATGGATTCATAATAGAGACCCACTTATCAAAAAGAAAAAAAGATTTATCTATATATTATGGACTCTATCTTGCTTAATATTATTTCTACTAAAATGATTTTTTTTTTGACTCAAACTAGTCCTTTGTTTGTTTCGAGGAAGTGAGAGGAAAGGGAAGGAAATTATGAAGGATTTTCTTTCTAATTTCCTTTCCTTTCCTTCCTCTCCCTTCCCTCCAAACAAACAAAGCATAAAGGAATAAGTTGATCTCAAAGATAATCATCTTGAAAGTCTTAAAATGTATATAAAACATGATTTGACTCGAATGCATATTTCGTAGGAAATTGTTGAAATTACAATTCTGCCTCAGCTGGTATATTTCCCATAACTGATAGGGTAAAAACCTTGAACTGAAAACTATTTAAACTTTAAGTCATATTCACTCAACTTACTCTAGCCATGCGTCGATGGGATGATGCGCAAAGGTTCCACTCCTACACAATGGGAAGATGCACAAAGGTTCCACTACTACACAATGAAACTCTCGTTTTTGCTAAAACTGAAATTATTGCATCTAACTCCCTTTCCCCATATCATCCCAATACATATATGATAAAAAAATGCACACATTGCATAGACATAAATGTTCATGTAAGAACCTTATTGATTTGTTTTCAAAAGCCTGGTGAGGAAGAAACAGTGGGCCATCGACTTATTGGCAAGTCATGATAAAACTGTTTAGCATGCAGTATTGTGTATTTGACATGAGTAAGTGTCATATGAGGAAAACAAGTGCTATTTCTTACTTGATTGAGAATATTGTCCTGCGTTGTCGTTCTCCAGTTTCATACTGTTGTTGATTCTTAGAACATTTGGTGTTGGATTTGTTCTAGATATAACTTTGACTAATCTTTGTTTTTTGCTATTTGCTAGGTTATTGACAAGCCCATGGACTTCAGTACCATAAAAAATCAAATGGAGGCTAAGGATGGTACTGGATATAAGAATGTTAGGGAGATAAGTGCTGACGTGAGGTTAGTTTTTAAGAATGCAATGAAATATAATGATGAAAGAAGTGATGTTCATGTAATGGCCAAAACCTTACTGGCAAAATTTGAGGAGAAGTGGCTACAACTTCTGCCTAAAGTCACTGAAGAGGTATCATATTATCCAGATTAGTTCATGTTGTCAGTAGCCTAGTTATTTTGCTTAAGAGAAATACAAAATCACCATTTCCTCTTTCTGATTGGTGAATCCTTTTATTGACTTCCAATCTATCATTTCCACAGGAGAAAAGACGAGAAATGGAAGAAGCAGAGGCTCAGCTGGACATGCAACTTGCTCAGGAGTCTGTTCATGCTAAAATGGCCAGAGAATTAAGTAATGAGGTATGCTTGAACTTGTTAACCATATACAGATATGGTTTAGTTGAAAGAAACATTTTAGAATAATAAATAGAATCTTTAAGCTGGATGTGTTTTAATATATTGTAATGAGCTATTTTCAGATTTATGAGATCGATATGCGTTTGGATGAACTTAGAGACATGGTTGTCCAAAAGTGCAGGTTTGCCATGTAACTTTACAATGAATTCTATTACTGTAGAAGTTGCATTGCACTTGCTATAGTTTATTCTAGACCTCTGCTACTTACTGACATCTGCCTTTGTACTAAAAGAAGAAGTGTTTATTCCTGATATTAGAATTACAATAGTTGATTTGTCTTTGGTGTATTTTCATCTTATATTTCCTTGTAACTGAAGCTTCCATATTGCTGCACATCATCATCTTCCCTGTTTGTGCACCTCAATATGACTGGTAACAACATTATCAAATTATGCCAGTAGATGGTGAAACAGTGAAATGCATCAAACTTTTTTATGCTATCTAATAGGCTACGAAATGTTTGATCTTTGACTCTTTTAGGTGAATGTTATTTTCCATGTATTTCTCATCTAATGCTGTAAACTTATTATACTAATATTAATTGCAATATGATGTAGACCACGTATTATAATAATAATTTTTGATGGACACGATCTGACTGAGGGGTCAAAATGTGTATGGATTATGAATTAATGGGACCAGTGCTTAATCTGCTATAATGAGAACAGTGCCAAAAAAACACCTTCGCTGCATCAGCATTTCTATTAAAATTCTCCGTATGCAGATCTTTAATTTAATAAAGGCTATCACGATCTACCATTAAGGAATGTGTTTTCTCTGCCTGAAGTTATATTCTGCACTCTAATTTTCTTCGGCAACTAAAGTTAATTTGGAAAATGTGAAATCAGAAAAATGTCGACCGAAGAAAAAAGAAAGCTTGGGGCAGCTCTTACAAGATTGTCTCCTGAAGATCTCACTAAAGCATTGGAAATTGTTGCTCAAAACAATCCTGGTTTTCAAGCTACAGCTGAAGTGGTGGACCTTGACATTGATGCTCAGGTTATGATATATTCACTATTACTTCTGTGTTGTAACTATTTTAGATTTTTGAATAATCTGTATTTGAGTATGGTTTGTTCTCCGTGCAGAGTGAATCCACTCTGTGGAGGTTAAAGTTTTTCGTGAAAGATGCGCTGGAAGTTCTGGGAAAAAATGCAGTGAATGGAGGTGGCAATAACAACAACAACTGTAACATCACTGCCACCAATAACAACAATAGCAACAATAAACGGAAAAGGGAGATCTGTGAGGCAATTGCCAAAACTGCCAAGAAAAAGAGTAAAAGGGCCTCTACTTGATCATATTGTACTATATACAAATGTAATTTTGTTCCGCTTCGTCTTGGGTTGCATTGCATGTGAAACAGTTTTCTGGGCATCAACTCTTACTCGCCACAAGCATGACAGATTTTTGATAGGACACAGCAAGAATGTTGATCTTTGCTCAGAAGATTTTTTTCTTTATCTGCTACTAATTATTGCAAATAATCTCTTTTAAGTAGCAAGTCATTTGCAGGTGCAGTATGTTTCGGCCAAAAAGCAAACAAGCCGGGATGACGGCTATTCTGGCAAATTGTAATCTCCTTCAATTTGTGCTGTAGTGATATTGTAATATGTAAGACAAAAATGTATGATGGTCATCATATTTTCTTCTAGTCGTAGCAGCTTAGTCAATTTTCATTTTATTGTGATCCATCCCATGTCTTTAACAAGCTTTGTCGACTTGCTTATTTTTATCTTTAATTAGAAAATTATGATAAATGGGTTTAAAATGTAATATTTGTGAGAATTATATAATTATATGTTAAATATTCTACTGTCAAAGTAACTGTTATTCTAGGAGCTACAATGAAATTACAGATCTGAAAAATCACTTAATACCATCTTCCTCTACCCTAATCACCAAGTCTACACCTCAGGCGATTGGCATACACCCAAGATAAGCCCTAGTCAACCCTCTTGTAAGATATGACCTACACCTGAACGGCCTGAGTAAACCCCAATAACTCTTCTTGCCATCTCCATTGTTGGCAGGAACTGGTGCTTTATCTCCGGCCACATTTGCCGGAAACATGGATACAGGGGCCTGCCGACTCTGCCTTTTTCTTATATCACTAAGCTCCATTTCTATTGGGATTCTTGCCAATCCTATCATGAACTTGTGCTTCCTGGAATTACTTGACTGGTTGCCGAAACTTCTAGTTGCCCGTGGCAGCAGAGAAGGCTTGGAAGCCGGCATATGAAATGAATTTGAGCGGTTTTTTTGGTTTAGCAACTGAAGATCTGCTGAACTTAATGGGAATAGAGAGTTTCTTTGATTATATAAAATATTAGTGGGTTCTTCTATTTTGTAGGGGATGATTTTTCCACAGAAGATGATGTTATCAACTGTAAGGTCTGTTTTGGAGTCTCGAGTTGTGACGAACTCAAACAAGTCTTGGTTTGAAGGAAAGCTGAGTTGTTCTCGATCTTGATCTTGATCAAGAGAAGTGTTGGGTTCAGTTTCTTGGTGGTCGAATGATAGGTCACATAAAGAGATGGCGTCTTCAAATTCTTCTTCCATTTCATGCAGATTATTGGTGTTTTCCATGTTCTGTTTGTTTCACAAGAAAAGGAAAGGGTATTGAAGAAAGTGACGGAAGTTGAGAATGTATATATTGTTTGTTGCTGGAGATCATCCCATCATATATATATATATATATATATATATTTGGATTGTAGAGAGAGAGAGAGAGAGAGAAGATAAGAGAGAGAGAGAGAGAGAGAAGATACTTACTTTTCTGTTAAGGTTTCTAGAAAGAGGACCTAGTAAAAGAATATGGAAGGGGAACAGTACTAGTTAGAAAGTAGTGAGTTACTAGAAAGTGAATTCATTCAATAATAAAATCATTGTTTGACTGCATCAGAAGAGAAATATAAGGCTCTAGAGAAGTAGAATGAAGTAAGTTGAAGGCTTTCTAGAAAGCCTGAACAACTAAACAGCTCTTCTAATGCTTAATTGCCAATAAATTATGGCCAAATCTTAATGTTAACAATTAAAAAATTTCATATATATATATATATGAAATTTGTTAAAAAATTATTACATTTTGAAAATAAAATTTTCAAGAGTTATAATTTGTTTTGTTTTTATTTTTAGGAATGTATATTTTTGCTAAATAAAATAATTTATTTTAAAATTAAATTTTTAAATATTTTGCACTTATAAATTGTACATAATTTAATTAAACTATATTTTAAAAAATACATTTTTATAAATAAACAAATGAGGATTAATATATGATTATCTCACTGTCCATGTACCAACTTATATAAAGAAACCATCTTTAGCAAATTTGCTGCAAAAATGGATTGAGACACCAAATACAAAAAATCGATAAAGAAAGGCTTTTTATCGAATTCGATAATGGAATTTTAAGCAAAGAATCACAGAAACATACAATTGAACTAAAACAAGGATACTTGATTAATCTTGATCCTCAACACAAGACCATCTCCTATCTCTCCTCTTGTCTACTCAACGTTTTCGACCTCCAAAATCAGTGCCCTAATGGTCATATTCTTTATGTGAGTATAATCTTCTTAATTTATTTTTGAACTAAGATTGTATTTGTTTATGAGTTGATAAAAATAATAAAAGTTGGCATTTCCATGTTAGTTCCTTCTATTGTCTAATTATATAGTTTTTTTGTTTACTATAGGGCGAAGTAGAAAGACTTGTCATTTCCGAGATTGTTCATAAGAAGACAAAGGTTTCTAATGAATAAGAGAGCTCAATGTATGTTTCTTTTTTCTTCTTCTTTTTTTTTTTGTTGGGAGAGTAAGGGTTCAGGGTGTTTATTTATTAGATAAAAAAAAAAGACTATTTCCATCCTTTATATTATATGCTTTTTTGCTAATATATATGGTCTTATTAGTGTAATTTTCTGAAAAACCAAGTTTATGCTTGTGATCACATCCTGGGCTCAGGAAAGATGTTGGAACTGAGTTTCGTGCCAAGCAGAATGAAACATTGCGCTCAGGGCAAGCTGATCAGATCAAGTTTTAAATTGTATTTATACATGCACTCTATCATATATCATCCATAACTGGACAACCAACCAATATACCATGCAAAAATGAATCACTGAACCTAGGTGACATTGAGTTATGGTGCCAATTTAAGAGTTGCTGCGGCAATTGACTCAACCTGAATGGTTAAAGTCAAATGAAAATTTCTGGAAATGTTTTTGAAGAAGACAGATTGATAAATAGCCCTGTGGAATTGGATTTTGAATAAGGTAGGATTCTGAGCTGAGTCTAGCTCAGAATGAGAAATTTTAGAAGATTATGCTGAAAATATTAGAGTTATAGAAAACTTGTCTATGAATATTTATTATATGGGTTAATCACACACACGCATACAAACAAAAAGAAACCTGAGCTATTTGTCAGCATGCAATTTTGGCTTGTATTGTAGAAATGAGACCTATACTTTAGCTTGAGGTGCAACTGCAACCAAGTTATGGATTATTTATACCCATTAAAGGTTGCTCAATATTGGGAAGAAAACTTCTATTAATTAGGTATGACTCAATTTCAATTTGATATAAATTAACTTGATCAATATTGATCTCGAGTCAAGGTGAATAAAACTTTATTATACCAACTTGAATTAGATTGAATTATAGATAAATAAACTCGTTTGAATTGAAAAAGAAAAAAAAAATCGACTAGTTAGTTTTTATTTAATTGATTTTAGTCTAATTCTAAATTAAATTGATTTAATTCTAAATATTTGGATTTGATGTTCATGAAATCGATCCAAAACTTATGAACTATATATATATATATAATCAACCCAAATAGGTAAAATGTATTAAAAACACATGAAAGTGTTAGGAAAAATCTTAAATTTGATTTTTTTTAAAGGTGAATCTAAATCAAACATGATAGGATTTATTTAGAGATAAAATCCCTTTTGAAACAAAATATTTCATTGTCGTTATCATATTTCCAAATAAACACTACTTGATATTACATCCCCTTTTTCTATTTTTATTTAAAAAAATGAAAAATAAAGTATTTGAATTCACAAATATACATTACCATTATATTTTATTTATCATTGCTATTTAATTTAGATTTTCTTTTAAGATTAGAATGAAAATTTAATATCACTGAGAATTGAATTTTGATAACTCTTAAAATAGTTTCACTTTACCACTAAATTAAAATATCATTTAATTTAATCTTATTTAGCATTCAAAAACTCTAAATCAAATATTAAACAAAGAGGGGAAAAAAAAACAAAAAACGAAAAAACGAAAACAACAATGGAAAAAAATTACAATGCCAATTAATATGGGGCATTCCGAGAATTGAACTCGGGACCTCTCGCACCCTAAGCGAGAATCATACCACTAGACCAAATGCCCAGTCGGCGAATCAACTGCAAATTTATTTATTTATACATAATAAATTAAAGGCAAATTCAGCCTTCAAATGCTACGTGCTCGACTCTGCGTCTCCAAAGAATTTCAGAAGCAGAAAAACATGGCGAGAGCAGCCCTTTTTCACTTGCTTCGATCTCAAACCAAACGCCTCTCATCCACAGCACTCGGTTCAGGTTCGGTTATTTTTCCAATCTTCATTTCGTTTTAACTATTTGATAGATTTCCATTTTACTTTCTCATTTTTGCTTAAATAAAATCGCTGTCCAAATAGCTAATTTAAAATATGATTTGTAATTTCTGATTACTGGGTATATCTAATTTGGATTTTTATCACAACCCGTATTTGGTTTTTGGGTAATTGTTTTCTTCTGACAGGTAAAGTAAGCTGGGGTTTTTGCTATATCAAAGTTTTTATGAACTAGTTTAATCTATTAGGATTTAGAATTCTATTATTCAAATCATATGAGAAATAGCATAGAAGACAAGACGAGACCCAGAATTTGTTCATTTGTTTAAGAGGATTTTATTGACCCAAAGGTGGGGTCATTTATATTATTATCCAGGCTAGCGGTCTGAATAAAGGGTTGTCAATGTGTCTGAATAAAGGGTTGTCAATGTGCATGATAGCCCAAACTTATTGAGTTTTTGTGATCTTTGTGTTGTCTGGAACCTAGAATATCTTAAGCGTCTCTTGCTAGTGCCATTAGTCTCTAATGGTGTATTTTTATGTGTAATGTGTTAAAATTTACCATCTTTCTCGCTTGTTTATGGAATCTTTTTGCTTGGTACCAGCCTTGATACTTTCCTTGTCAAGTTTTGTCCAACGTGCTGCAACTTTAGACTCTATATGAACTCTGTACACAGTGATTATAAAAATCAAAATATGTTTATGATATTGTTGATGTCTTAATAATCAATTGCAGACATTTGAATTGTTTGAAGTTGGGGAATTTTATGGCTATGCCTATTATGCACTTTTAAATTATTGATGTATGTGCTTCTTAATACTTTATGTGCTTAAGAATCATTGTAAGGGAAGGAGGATTTTGTTCATTTAGCCAACAGGAACTGAATGTTTTAGTTAATTGCATCTATGTGAATCTTTTCACTCTATGTCATCTTCCTGATTTGCAAATTCTGTTCTGCCCCACCTTATCAAAAATATTTGTTCGGTGTTCTGTGAATTGTGAAAAAATAAATAAATAAATAATGTTTAATATGCATGTGACTCACCTTCCTGAAGTTAGTGTATTTATGGATGATGGATCTCTTTTCACATGTTTTCTGGATTTTCTATCACTTTACTAACAAATGTCATTAATGTAGTGAGGATTATTTAGGGAAAGTTGTTTTCTTTCATAGGATAAGAAAAAGGGGTTATTCCTGCATGTGTGGATCTTAATTTAGAATATGAGATGGCTTTGTGAAATAAGAAATTGCTTTTTTTGCTATCTCATCATAAGTTGATTTCAGTGTTATCTCATCATAAGTTGATTTCAGTTTTTCACCAATCATTCTTTGTTATGAGTGTGAATATATTCTGCCTGATTTTGCAAAAAGGTCTAGGCAGCTGATTATGTCATCTACAGAGAGCAATGTTAGGACCTTTTTCCCTGCTGTATCTGCTGGCTAATTGTATGGTCTTACCAAATCAGACTTAAGAACCCATTGACTGTCTCAGCTCCAGCATCTATTCAGTAAAATGTTGCTTTTTTTATAGGATCCATAATTTTTTTTTTCTTTTAATTGATTATATTTCTTCAAGTTCCTTTTTGCTTTTAATTCTATTTCATCAATTTGCACGTGCTTTTTGATTGGGTGTCCATGATAATGAAGCAAGTTCTAATTACAATATCAATTTATGTCATTTCTTCAGCAACCTCTTAGTAGAATATACTTTACTTTCTGTTAACCTTTTCTCATTATTCACTTTGGTGATCTTGTTCTTATATGTTATTATAATCTTGTCCAATCTTATTGAAATGTCTTGAATTGGATAAGGAATGCTCATATTGCATTAGTTGACAGTGCATCTTTGTTGTAGGTCAACACAACTTTTGTTTCTTTTATTGCTTATCCTTCCTAATTTGTTGTGTATGATACTGCCAAGTAATTACTGCTTTTGTGCTTACTACAAGTCCATAGATATCAAAACATATTTGTAATGCTGCCTACCTTTATTAGGTGGGTTGAGGATTAGGAGGGGCAGGCTATCCTACGCACACGCATACACACACAAACACATACATATGGATTTTGATTGACAGCCTTTTCTAAAGATGTATCCTCAACGAGTTCTTATTGTCATCAGTTTTCTTCTTGCTTTAGGTTATCATTCTCGTAGGTTTGGCACATGGCCACACACTCAGAGTGCCAAACCTAACTTAAACCGTGCCATCCAGATTGCAGCTTCTCAGAAAAGATGGGCATCTCAAGCTAGGACAACAGAAGATGATAGTAGGATTAGCATTGGACCACGTAGAGGGAAAGAAAATGGAGAGGATGAAAAAGAGATTGGGGTGGTTTATTATGGTCCGATCTCATCCACCATCAAGAAAGTAAAACTGCTGTCCCTATCGACCTGTTGTCTCTCTGTATCCTTGGGTCCTGTCATAACCTTTATGACATCTCCAGACATGAACGTCATCTTGAAGGGTGCA
>CANXYC011726885.1:0-17599 GCA_948193065.1 Aleurites moluccanus
ATATATATATATATATATATATATATATATATATATATATATATATATATATATATATATGTGTGTGTGTGTGTGTGTTATCTGTTACGTGATAATTTTCGTGTTTTCCTTATAGTGATCAAAGATGATACCCCGAGGCAGACCCCATGGCAGAGGTCAAGATAAGGATAGAGATAGAGTAAAGATGCCTAGAGAGGAACCTGAAATAGTCTCTAATGAATCTTTGGTGAGAGAAGAAGTAGGGAAACCACCTCAAGTAAGAGGACGGGTACAAGAATCAAGAATAGCATAACCAGTAGGGCAAGGAAATATTGAAGCATTATTAAGGGAAATTCAAGCATTAAGAAGGGAAAATGAAGAGTTGAGAAAGGCGAGATAGGAGCCCCCATCAGTACCAATCCCTTCACCTGCAACAGTACCTTCACCTGTTCAACCTGTAGTTGCACCGATGGAACCAGTAGCTAGACTAGAGAGGCGACGGGCTATTGATGAGAGATGTGTGACTATGTTTAATTCTATGAATTTGGGGTTACCAGAATTCAAAGGGAAGTCTATTGAAGATCCCAGTGAATTTTTAGAACAGATGGAGAAGGTAGTTAACAGATTGTCCTGTTTTGATACTAGGGCTATAAATTTGATTGGTCTTTTGTTGAAAGAAAATGCATGGAGCTGGTTTGTCAAACATATTGAGAATCAGCTATATAGTGATGCACCCTAATATGGGAACAATTTCAGAGGGCATTAGTGAATGAATTTTTAACAAAAAGGGTACGAAGCAGTAGATAGATTCAGTTTGAGTAATTGAGACAGAAGAATATGAGTGTGTCAGAATATGCCGATAAGTTTATCTGGATGCTACTAAAGTTACACCCACTAAAGCAGATTTGATTGATAGATTTCGATGCGGATTACATACTTTTCTTCACAGTGCACTAGTAGCTGTGAAATTCACTTTACTGACAAAATTAATTGATAAGGCAATACAGATTGAAATAAGATATAAAGAACAAAGAGAACAAAGAAGAAAGAACAGAGTAGATAGAAAACAGAAGAAGGGAGAGGAAGTTCTCAATCCAGGCCACCATAAGCAGGAGTTAGAACCAGTCAGAGTCAACCTACAAGGGGACAAAGATGGGGACAGAACAAACATACTACAGAATAAGCTACATTAGGATTTTATCGTGGTACTATGAGATCAACACCACTAGTATCAAATCTTCTGAGATGTGCTATTTGTGGCTGAAAACACAGTGGATAGTGTAGATTACAAACAGGTGCTTGTCTAAAATATGGCCAACATGTCCATTTCATCAGAAATTGCCCTATGTGAAGCGACATACTAACTACTACTGCTGCTTCTCAACCTAAAATACAGATGGGTCAAAATGAGAATAGAGGATCTGGAGGTAGAGGTAGAGGGAAATGTCAGAGTCAAATTACTAATCAGGCTCTAGCAGGACTAGGTCAAGGCAGAGTGTTTACAGTGAACTCACAAGAAGCACATAAGTCAAACACTACGGTGATAGGTATGGTTTCTATTCAACATGTGCTGGCATAAGTATTATTTGACTCTGGTGCTACACATTCATTTGTTTCACCGTGTTTTGCTAATAAACTAGGTAAAGAGAAATAATTAATGCATATACCCTTAGAAATAACCGCTCATATGGATGAGAGTGTAGATATGCAATATGTGTATTGAGGGTGTGAAGTTGAGATTCAGGGTAGGAAATTATTTATAGACCTTGTAAAATTACCAGTGCTTGAACTTGACGTAATATTCGCTATGGATTGGTTAATAGATCATCATGCAATTATTAACTGTTATGGGAAGAAGATGGAATTTCAACTTGAGGGACAAGATAAATTGTGTATCAGGGTGATAGATGTAATACCCCAATCAAACTAATATCAGTCATTGGAGTACAATGACTTCTATGGAAGGGTTGTATGGCATATTTGGTGAGTGTGATGGATACTAGTGTAGCTATTAAAGGGATAGATCAAATCCCAATTGTTAATGAGTTCCCTGATGTTTTTTTTGAGAATTTGCCTGGGTTACTACCTGAAAGGGAGATAATATTTTAGATAGATATGTATTCGGGCATAGATCCTATATCAATACCTCCCTACCAAATGGCTCCTTCGGAGTTGAAGGAATTAAAGGTGTACTTACAAGAATTATTAGATAAAGGGTTTATTCATTTGAGTAGTTCACCATGGGGCGCACCGGTTTTATTTGTAAAAAAGAAAGATGGATCATTATGGATGTGTATCGACTATCGACAGTTAAATAAAGTGACCATCAAGAATAATTATCTGTTACATCGGATAGATGATCTATTTGATCAGTTGCAAGGTGCTTGTTATTTCTATAAAATTGACCTTAGATCGGTGTATCATCAGTTGAGAATCCGAAAATAGAATGTGCCAAAGACTGCATTTTGGACCTGATATGGTCATTATGAGTTTTTAGTGCTACCATTTGGGTTGACCAATGCCCCTGCTGCATTTATAGATTTGATAAAATGGGTGTTAAAGAATTATTTGGACAAGTTTGTCATTGTGTTCATTGATGACATACTTGTTTATTCTAAGAATAAAGAGGAGAACGAGGAACATTTGCAGATAGTACTTCATATACTATGGGAGTATAAATTATATGTCAAATTATCAAAGTGTGAATTTTGGCTTATAGAGGTATGTTTTCTTGGACACATGGCGAGTAAGGATGGAATTAAGGTAGATTCGAAGAAAGTAGAAACAATAGTGAATTGGCCGCGACCTACTAATGTTACAGATGTTTAAAGTTTTCTGGGTATGGTTGGATATTATAGAATATTTGTCAAAGATTTCTCTAAAATAGCAAGTCCACTGACCAAATTGACACTAAAACATGAGAAATTTATATGGAAAAACAAATGTGAGAAGAGCTTCAAACATTGATGAATTGTTTCACTTCTGCACCCGTGTTAGCATTACCATCTAGGATTGGAGGTTTCTCCTTGTATTGTGATGCATCTAGAGTTGGTTTGGAATGTGTATTGATGAAAAATGGTCGAGTAATTGTATACGTTTCACGACAGCTGAAGAAACATGAACAAAATTATCTGACTCATGACTTGGAGATGACAACTGTAGTATTTGCATTAAAGATATGTAGACATTATTTATAGGGGGAGAGATGTGATATATATATAGATTATAAGAGTCTTCAGTATATTTTTCAGCAGAAAGATTTGAATTTGCGATAATGAAGATGGGTTAAATTATTAAAAGATTATGATTGTCAGATCCTGTATCACCTAGGTAAAACTAATGTGGTAGCTGATGCATTGAGTAGAAAGTCAATGGAAAGCTTGGCCCAAATTGCTAGATCACAGCGACCGTTGATAAATGATATGAAAGAATTGTTAGATATGGGAGTTAGATTAGAGATGGGTATCTAGGATCGGAACCATGCTTTGATAGCCCAATTTGTAATTAAATCACTCTTGATTGAAGAAATTAAGGCAGCACAAGATCGAGATCCACTGCCGATGAAGTTAAAAGAAGATGTGCAAGTAGTGAAAGCTCTTGATTTCACGGTGGATAATGGTTTATTAAAATGTAGGTAACAGTTATGTGTACTGGATGTGGACGGGTTACGAGAGCGAATTATAAAGAAAATAAATTTTGTGCCTTATAATGTCCATCCTAGAGCGACCAAAATGTATCATGATTTAAAGGCATGTTACTGGTCTCCAAATATGAAGCGAAATGCATCTAAATTTGTGTCCACATGCCTAGCCTATCAGCAAGTAAAATTCAAGCATCAAAAGCTATCAGGATTAGTTCAGGAATTGAGTTACCTGAATGGAAATGGGATCAAGTAATAATGGATTTTGTAGTGGGATTGCCAAAGACTTAGCATGGTTATGACTCAATCTGGATGATTGTAGATCGATTGACTAAATCTGCCTATTTTCTTGAAGTCAAGATAACCTACTCGACTGCCCAATATGCTCAATTATGTATTGATAAGATAGTTAGTCTGCATGAGATATTATTGGCTATCATATCAAATTGAGGGACTCAATTCACTTCACGATTTTCGCAGAAATTTCAAGAAGCATTGGGTACTCAACTGTATTTCAGTACAACTTTTCATCCACAGACTGACGGGCAGACAAAGCTTACTATTCAGATATTGGAGGATATGCTACAACTATGTGTTCTTGATTTTAGAGGTAACTAGGATCAATATTTACCATTAATTGAATTTGCCTACAATAACAACTATCATTCTTCTATCGGCGTGGCACCATATGAGGCATTATATGGTAGAAAATGCAGACCACTCCTTTGTTGGGTTGAACTGGGAGAGAAACAGTTAGAAGGTCCAGCTGATTAAAGAAATGATTGAAAAAATCTCCATTATTAAAGAAAGAATGAAGACAACTTTTAACAGACATAAGAGTTACGCAGATCCGAAGTGCAAAGACTTTCAATTTGCTATAGGTGACTATGTGTTTCTCAAAATCTCACCAATGAAGGTCGTGATACAATTTGCAAAAAAATGGAAGCCATCACCACGTTACATCTGGCCATTTGAGATTCTAGATAGAGTTGACAATGTTTTTTACCGACTGGCACTTCCATCTCAACTCAATCATGTGCATCTAGTCTTCTACATATCTATGCTTCACAAATATGTTTTATACCCATCACATGTGCTTCAACTGTAAGCCATCGAAGTGGATGAAGACCTAACTTATGAATAAACGCCAATCAAAATAGTTGATTGACAAAATAGGCAACTTCGAAATAAGACGATACAGATGGTTAAAGTTCTATGAATGAATCATTCAATAGAAGAGTGTACATGAGAAAGCGAACATGATATACAAACTAAATATCCTCAGCTGTTTTACAAGTAAGGTATGTTTAATTAAAATTCAAGAACGAATTTTATTGAAGAGGGTAGAGTATAACACCCCTAATTTTTTAATAATCACAAATAGGACACCATAATTAGTATAATTAACTATATAGTCTTTAATTAGACAATAGGACGGAAAATAATAATTTAATATCCAAAATAGATAGTTAAAAGTAAAATAACTGTTTAGTAACTAAAATTCAAATTTTATACCTAAATTACATAATTTAACATAGAATTTCACCAAATTAATTATGAGATTTAAAATTTATATGATAAATAAATTATGAAAAATAATAGTATTAAAAGTGAGATTTGGGGACAAAATTTAAATATTAAATGTTTTGGATTAATTTGTAAATAATGAAAGTTTGGGGGGCAAATCTTAAATATAAAAATTACTTAAAATATATAATAAATCAGAAAATTCTAAAAATGACTTAAAAAAAATTTCCTCCTTCTTTTGGGCCGAATACCTCACCCAAACTTCCTCCTCCATTTTCTTCACTTCCCATCTAACCTATATCAAATTTAATCCTAATTCAAATTATATCAACTTTAAAGCCTAAATACTTAGTAGCCATCAAAATTTCTACTAAATACCTTAAAGAAATACAAATTCATCAAGAAGCTAAGTTAGGAAATTGAAGTTACTTGAGAAGCAAGGAACAAAAGAAAAGATGGTGTAAGTGGTGATGAAAAACAAATGTGCTTATTGTAAAAATTGATGTTTTAAGGTGTTTTTTTATTAAACTAAGCTTTGAGACGAGTTATAAATATATTATTATGCTTATTTGTGGCCTTGTTTGAAATTAACAAGTTTTTCCCCCATTTCCCCTAGTAGTGGCCAAACCACCATAATCATCCCCTTTGATTTTATTGCTTCATTTTACCTTTGTTTAGCTTATTTTCTTTGTTTGACGAATGAGTTTGTTTCTCTATTGCCTTGTTGGGATTGTGTTGTTGTTGTTTGACAATTTGGCTTAGTTAATATTGAACCAAAACCCTACATTTGCTTGTCTAAGCTATGCCTATAATGTGTTCGATGAAATATCTCAAAAAAATACAAATTGTAATTCACCAGATATTTGACCTAAAGTTTAATGATATTTGACACTTGGATCCTAATAGAACTTAAACCTAACCTAATCATATGACATTGATTTAAGTTCATGTGAAATTTCCTCCTTGATATTTACTACATTGATAATGTTATATTCTATTGAAACCTTTCATTGAAATTATTAATTGAAATGATGTGATTTTTCTTTGTAATATTAGTACCTTATATGAGTCTAATTATGCTTTTGAACTACATTATGTTCAATTCCTATTAACATGACAGACCTACCTTCCGATAAGGTAGTGGGTGAGTACAATCGACAATATGCATATTGATTTATTTATTAACCCTAACTAGGAAGGGTTAAGTCATAACCATAAGGTCTGATCAACCTTATATCATTTCATAAGTTTAAACTACTAAAACGTAGCTAATGAGATTTATACGAATATGAAACTCTATATCTATTATATTTTATTTTTCCTTCATTCTGCCTACTCATTAAATTATGTGACATTGATTACCTTATTTATTCAATTTACTACTTATTACTTTTGAGATGAACATTTGGTGGATTAACCTGACTTTATCTAACTTTATTGTATAATAATATATTTATAACTCATTGAGTTGTAAAACTCACCCCTTAGTAAATTAACATTTTCATGTCAGAAATAAAATATAGCTGTTCCGAGGTCTTATTCTTCTTCAAAGGAATCAGACTTCTTTGCTATATAAATATTTTTAAGCATGACTCTTTTGTTATATATGATATGCTCCATGGTTAATTAGACTAGTTAATAGTTATTGTGTATAATATGTAGATAAATAATGTAATTATTTAGCATATTATGTATTATAATTCTATATGTTTAATAATAGTTTGAAAGATGAAAAATATATGTTAGATTTTAGATGGGTATAAATTATGAAAACTGGTGGTTGATAAGTTTATAATAGGGATTCTATAGGTGTTGATTGTGTAGGTGAGTCTCACACTCTAAACTATCATATTCCATTTTTGAGACGTGACATTAACTCATATGATTTGTCTTAATTAATATTTTTATCTATGTCGTTTAAAATTTAATATTTATAATCCCTGACATTATTAATAACCAATACTTTAAATATATATATAAAACTAAGAGACTTATTACCAAATTTTAATTCTTAACATTTTAATTTATATAATTTTCATCATTAAAATTTGAAAAGATAATATATTTTAATCTTTTAAAAATACTTTATATTAAAATATTTCATATAAAATATTCTAATTTATCAAAATATTACACTTTTCTTTTAATTAAAAGAATTATTATATTATAAAATAATTTAATCTATCAAAAATTTTATATTTTTCATTTAAGTTTATTTAGAAAATAAAATGAATGTGTTAATTTTTTAAATAATAGGGACTAAAATGCTAATTAATACAAATATCAAGGTATTATAATAATTTACCACTTAAAAAATATCTCAATATTAACTTATTTAAGATTTAAAATGTTTTTTTTTTCTAAATTAATCAAGTTGATCCTTTTATTTTTTATTTTAGAGATCATGCTTTTATGGAACTAGTCGATTCCCTGCGTTACACAGTTATAAAATTATATTAGATTATTATTATATTTTTAAATTGTATTTATTTATTTTTAATTAATATATTAAATATAAATATAATAATAGAACTTTGTATTATATTGTAATATATTTACATATATTATATAAAGGTAAAAATAATTCGATACAATATTAAACTAAATATATTATTTGTAAAGTAAATCATAACAAAATTATATAATAAAAATGTGTGTATGCTTTTTTAAAAAAATTATATTACTAAAAAAATAAAATGAAAATAAAAAATCTACAAAAATTATTATCATTTATTATAATAATATTATTAAAAGTACATTAGAATTTAACTTAAAATTATCATCTATATTTATCAAAATATATTAAACAACTATAAATTTCATGCATATATGCATACATATTAATTATAATATTGAATTATTATTTTTAATAATAATTTATTGATGAATAGATTGATTGATTTTGTTATTAATGAATCTACAAAATTTATATTAATTAATTTGAAATCAATCAAAATTAAATTATAAAATTAATGAGATGATAAAATAGGAGTGTATCCAAGATTTTTAGACAGAGGATACCCCTCACATAAATAAAAAAAAAAAAGGAAAAAAAAAAGAAAAAAGAAAAAAGAAAAAAGAAAAAATGAGATTAAATGGTATTTTATTAAGAATTAAAAAATTAATTTTTAAAAATAGATGAATAATTTTATTAATTTTAATAAATTTCAAAAATTAAATAGTAATTTATCTTAAAAAATAAAAAATAAGAGGAAAAAGAAAAAAAGAGATTAAATAATATTTTATTAAAGGCTAAAAAGTTAATTTTTTAAAATAAAAAAATTATTTTATTTATTTTATAAATTTTAAAGATTAAATAATAATTTTTTATTAAAAAATATTCAAAATCAAGAGGAGCACGTACCTCTTGTCGACACCTCGGTCCTCCTCTGTGATAAAATATAGTGAAAAATTCCTTTTAATTTAGGATTATATATATGATGCTAATGTTGTACACATTTATACGAAGTGAGGCAAATTTGTGTGCTAATTGCCTAATTAGATAATGTAGATTATCCTTGCCTCTAGCTAATTAGCCCTGGCCTTATAGCTATCTCACTAATTTCAAAACCGTTTTCAGCAATTTTTAAATTTTAATTGCCTTGGGCCATTGCCCTTATTTATAAAATACAAATAAAATATAGTGTGAAATAAAAAAAATCAACATATGTTTCGTCTCTAACTTCTCCTCTTTAATATGATAGGCCTCATTCTTATTATTTTTTATTATTTTTCTAATTTACTTCAAATAAAATATGATTGAAAAATAATTATTTCAGATAATATGATTAAAATAGAGAAAAAAAATAAATATTTTTACAGAATTATATTTCGTTATAATTACTATAATTATTAGATCAAAATTTTTAACTTTCACTATTTTAATTTATTTATTAATTTTTTTAAATTTTTATTTTTAATCAATATTTTTAGAATTTTCATTAAAAAAATTAATATTTTATTTAATAAATATATAGTTTTACCATTCTGTTAGATTTTTTTTATTGTATGAAATTTAATTTTATCTCGTGGAAAAATAATTTTTATTTCAAGAGAGATAATTTTTTAGGAAAATAAAAAATTAATCATAACAGAATATTATAAATTTTTTTGTAATTCTATACTGTGGTTAGTTCTTAATTTCTCTTAACTATCAATTAAAAATAATAACTATCAATTAAAAATAATAAAAGATAAGAAATAAGAAAAATTAATTGATATATATGTAAATTTTACATTAGAGTGTTCTAAATTTTTTACACAACAATTAGTAGTTGGCCAGCGCCGTCGGCCGATGTTGATTTAATTATTTTTTAATAGTTTATATTAAAAATTAATTTAAGAAATTTTTGTAAGTTTATTTTTTTATTAGAAATAAAAATTTAGTTGAACTCCAAAAGGTTCACGAACTTCAAAAAAAATAAAATAAAATAAAATAAAATTCAACTCCATAGAACAATTGAAAACTACCTAAAACAGAATGACATGAAATTGGCATAGAAAAATACAACATTAAATAGTAAAGGAACACTAAACATTTGATTGTAGAATCAAATTTTTGTATAATGATTAATGATTCAGTTAAATTATTTGACGAAAGTAATAATCATGTGAAGAATTTAGAATTTACTTGCACGAAAGGAAGAACAATTCATCAGAATTATTATCATGTTATCCTTAAATTGAAATTTGAATACCTGTTATCAAATTATCTAAGTAACTAATTGTCAATACTAAAACCCTTCTAACAAGGGAAAAAAAAAAATCATAGTCATGAGAAAAAATTCTAACAAAATTGTCAAAAATTAACCAATATGTGATAAATATTATTTTTTATTTATTCAAAGCATAATCTAGATTTCAAAGAATATTTATGATAAATATATGATTATTCAAGATTTATGATAAATATTCTTTACCAAATGATTTTACAAATTCAATGTATGAGAAGATAGAGAATGATCAATACATAAACTGATGATCACACAATTAATAAGCCGAACTAGGGTAATAAAGTGAATTTGTCCATCGACTATCATGAGTTTTAGTCTTGTGTTATGATCAAGGGCTGCTCATAGTATGACATAAGTCCTATTTTACTCGAGGGACAATTAAAGTAGCACAAGGATTAACCAATAGCTTATCCTTTTAATTTACACATGAATTCGTCTCTAATGTGAATACATGTCTAAAAAATCTGATTTAAAGATTTGTAATTGGATAGAAACTGACATCTCCAAGTATCATTAGAATTAGTTTCATTCTATAACTTTTAGTTCCTTTTCTTTCATAAAAATATTCTCTTTCAAGGATATAACATATATTTTTTTTGAAAAATTTAATTTCAGCTATTAACTTTAGTATCAGAGGGGTTTTACTAAGTCTCAACTTAACATCATTCATACTCTTTGTTCTTCTTAAAGATTTATAAGTTCGAACTGTATCAGAGTTTAAGTCTGAAATTAAAGAGATCCATTAATTTATTTTGAAGGTCCAAGATCATTAATAATTATAGGTTTTAATGTTTTTTTTTTTTACTTTTGTTTCTAAATTTTTAACGTATATAGAATTTGGATTCCTATTCAGAAAAATATTTATATTTAATAATTATTAAAAAAAGTATTCATTGCAAAAAAAAAAAAATATATATATATATAATGTTATTCGAATATAATTTTAAATTTAAGTATTATAATATAAGCCATACCCATAATTGAATATCAATCATTATTAATAATATATATATATGCTCATGCGAAAGCATGAATTTTAGAAAGAGGAGGGACTCTCCATGCAAAAAATTTAGAGATGAATATTATAATAATGAAATAAATTTATTTAAAAAGTATAAAAATCAAAAGTATCAAACATATATTTTATTTAGAAATAACCAAAAGTCATTACAATATTATTGAGGAAGAATAATGAGGGAAATTGGAAAAGAAAATTGAAAGAAAACAAAGGAAAATTGGAAAGAAAACAAAGGAAAATGAAGAAAATTGAAAGAAAAAACTAAGAAAAATTAGGTTAATTATTTTACGGATTTGGAATTATATTAATAATTAATTTTTATTTTTAAAAATAACTTATGTTGTGATTTTATTAGAAATAATTTTAAAGTTATTCTTAAAATCTAATGCATTATAGGTGGTGGAAAATACTTGCTGATGTGGTTTCATCAGAAATCAATTTTAAAACTATTCTAAAAATCTAATGCATCTTCTTGACTATATATATATATATATATATATAAATTTACTCCTACTAAAAATTCATAGGAAAATTATAAATAATAAAATATTATTAATCATATAAACTTCTAATATTCATTGATCACTATACTGAAACTTCATAAAACACTCATATAATTAATCTAATAATGAAAAGAGCATATGATTCACAAGTTTTTCTTTTTTCTTTTAGGTTTATTTTCATTTTTTATGTAATTATTTATGGATTCATTTTCTTTAATTATTATTTTTTATTTCAATTTTTTGTTCATCAAATTAATTAAAAATTTAGATTATTTGTTCATTTTTTTTAATCTAATTTCAGGATAATAATGATGTTTGATATCATTAATAACTAAGAAGTGTCCTTCAAGATCATAGGTAAGTTTTCATTCTATACCTCTCCTTTTTATAAGAATAAGTTATTATATTTTGCCATTATTATATTTGTATTTGTATTTTTAATTTTTTTTCTACGCCAATTCTAACACCCATGACCTTCCAGCCTTAATTTCTTTAAGTTAAACCTATATGGATGCATGCATGTTTTGATGACTTAGACTGGACTTTAGACTTAAAATGGCTAACACTGGTTGAATCTAAGTTCTAAATATGCTTAGTATAGATATGGTGTGTCCTATAGGTGTTGATTATGAGTCAAAAGGCTTGAGATGATAAATGCATTAAGTGTATGATATGAATTATAATTTGTGGAAGACACATAGGTTTAGAATCAACCTCAAAATCCTTATGTTATATGTTTAAAGACTTACCCATTTGACAAGAGTCAAATAGATATGAGTTAAGTGGCAATTCCTTAAGGATGGAGTCTTTTATGGTAACAAGCGTGACCCACAAATAACGCTCTTAAATTTTTTTTTTTCTGTCTAAAGTTCTAAATTTAACTTTAGGATATAATGAGCGTAAATCTTAAGTAATGTTGGTTACTTTTTCTTATGTTCAAATTTCT
Organism: Aleurites moluccanus; assembly: GCA_948193065.1. Taxonomy (NCBI): domain Eukaryota; kingdom Viridiplantae; phylum Streptophyta; class Magnoliopsida; order Malpighiales; family Euphorbiaceae; genus Aleurites; species Aleurites moluccanus. The sequence goes on from CANXYC011726885.1 coordinate 12,347, forward strand.
AAAAATTTAGTATTCAAGCTTAACGAACGTGAAATATGAGTAACACTTGTAAATGATCAATAACGAGAGTTACTTCTCTGATAATGAGTCTAAATTTACTCCATATTTAAAATTTATCAAATTCTGTAAATTGTGTAATAAGCATTGCCCATCTAAAACGTATGTAAATGTCTTTCTCATGCTCTAAATCTTAAGTGCCAATAATGAACGTTGCTCATAGGGTAACACCTATTACCTATTGAGAATTATAAAAAGCCCCTCATTCTTTCCATCAATTTTCACTTAGCTAAAATTCTACCTTTTTTTTTTCCAAGCCCTAAAACCCTAACTAAGCTATTCTATTTCTCTACACCAAAACCTATCAAGGAATTCTCAAACCTTAAAGGAAATCCTAAGAGAAATCATCAAGCTCCTTTTAATTCTTTTAGAGTTTCATGCTATAAGTACAAAGGGTAATTTTATCATCCTTCACTTATAAGCATGTGTCACACCCCAACTCCAGTGGTGCGACGGTCCTAGGGCAAGAGTAGGCTTAAGGCCACCATAAACTCGTAGAACTCCCATATCCTGAATCTCATAAACATTTATAACAAATATAATATCATGTTATATCATATTCATAATCCATTCTAGTATAATTCATTTCTTTACTATATCATTTCATATTAATATTCTCTTGTTTCTTACTGATCAAAAGATGCATCTTACATCACTAAGGAACAAGATTTACCCAAAAGATAACAATTTATACATCAAAATATTATCATCCTCTAATGACTAACTACGGAGCTGTAGAGTATACTCTCATTACATAATGTGTCATAATACCTTTCAACGAATATACATAATTATATATCAAAAGAATTACAGTGGAAGCTTCTTGGAATGAAAAAGTCAAGAAGCTTGATCTTCTCTGCTAGCTCCCTCACGAGCTATACTATCACCTGAAATCTACAGAAGATGAGTGAGCATTCAACTCAGTAAGATATGAACATTAATATTATAAGAACGGAATGCCGAATCATAGTCATGAACAAATAAGTATATTTATATATAGTCATAAAGTAAGTCATAGGCTTTTACTTGAAAAAATGTAGTTCTCATAATAATTTGGCTATATCAAAACATGTTAAATTGGAATCATGGTTCATCTTTAGAACGTAGAATGCCCACAAGGAATGGCATTATCAATATCATCTGGAAGAACTGATCACATATCATACATATGTATCGGTAGCCTTGCTACCTCAACGTGCACACATGCTTGGCCAGGCATGCGCCTAGAGCTCCTGGTCCCCTCTAGGTGGAACACTGGTACAGAACTCTACCAACTGAGTTTCCAAAGTGCACGATGGACTAATGAATTTACTCTCATTGGGAAGAGCGTTCTATCCATAAGGTCATATGGTTTCATCTTACAAGAATATATTGGTCACAAGATCATCAACATATATCATATAACGTTATTCAAATCGAGTTTAATTAAACAATAAGCATACGATCTTGATCCAAAAAGAAAAAAAAAATTGATCAAGTAACTTATTTTATATATTCATACAACATATACATATGGATAAGCAAATCGAAAAATGCTAGGTACATTATTTCAAGAAGTAAGAGACAATTAAAAGTTCATACTTACATCTTACACAAATTTCCTTAAATTCCTCTTAAGCAATTCTGCCAATTAATTCCTCAATAATTTCTGAATTTCTCCTCCTAAAAAATTTTTCAAAAATACAAAAATTAGGGTTTCTCCAATCAATAATATTCCACATGATTTCCATTAATTTATTATCTTAGAATCTCTATTCTTAATTCCCAACAATAATCCCATTAATCTCTTAAAGAAAAACTGCATTAAATTTCACATTAAATTTCGAAGTTACTGTTCACAGCAATTCAACCTCCAAAATTTCTCCCACATTAATTACCATTAATTGTTTCAATTCACTAGCAATAAATTCTATATACCCAGAATTAATTATCCTAACCCATAGACTTAAATAAATCCAAGGAAAATGACTTAGGAAGAAAATTTACCTTATTTTCTTCAAACTGAGATTTCTATAAAATACTGCTCAAATATGATAATTCTGCCTTAATATAGACTAAACTAGAAGTCTATTGCATTAATCTAAACTTTAATGCCTTAGAATATAAAATGGAACAAATCTAAGAAGAAAACTGAATTTTACGAAAGGAAGAAAGAAGGGAAAAAGCGTAAAAAAAAACGTTACTGGAGTTGCTGGATTTAAATAGACCTCTGCCCAGAAATACGCTAGCCAGCTCGCCTCTCCAAACCTGCCTCGGCAAAGCTACCTCGCCTAACCAGCTAGCCAATCCCACTTCACATTCCCAGCTCGCACTTGTCAGCTCGCCAACCTTGATCCGGCAATGTTGCCTCGCACATTCTAGCTCGCATATGCTGCCTCGCCAGACTCTCATCGCAACTCGTTCTCGCATATGCCTCTTCAGTAATGCTTTTTTGCCTATTCGCCTCTTCGCGAACTGCCACTCCGCACATTCTCTCTTCGCACAATGCCTCTTCGCCAAATCCTCTTCGCCTTAGCTCTTCGCCAAAGCTTCCCGCCAAAGCTCTTCGCCAAATGCCACTTTGTCAAACTCACTTCACCACTTCGCCATAATGTCACCTCGCATAGCCAGTCCGCAAAATTCCTTCTCGCGTTATGCTGGCTCTCCATAACCAATACTTCTAAGATAAATTCCTATCTGAACATCCCCCACTAAGCCAGCTCGCAATTGAGCTACAATTATCCAAACTTACCAATTCTTTTTGTCACTTACAACTAACAGGTAGGAACACAACATATCAAAATTTCAAATCAAAAAGATCAATATACAGACTGTAGTGACTCTCCAAAAATTACCTAGACTCCTGCCTCAGAATCCAACTGAACATCCCTGATACAAATCACTCTCCACTGAGATATAATTATTCAAAAATTCTAAAATTTTACAGGCATCATCTTAACATACAAAAGAATATTTTTCATGTTCACCACTTTAGCTAATTCTGCCTCAGTCATTCCCAGTAATTCCAAACATACATTGCATCCCTGCAGAAACTCTCAACCAGACCAGCCTTGCTCAAATAAACACAACTCATCACATACACAGAATTTTTTCAAACCATTTCACAGAATTAAAGCTAAGACATAATGAACAACTTTTATGTTTTACACTTTACCAAATTATGTTTTTAAGAATATGAAATGATCAACACTGAATTCTGTTGCATCCAAAATAAAAGTTTTCTGAAATTCTCAATATTCTCATTTAAAATTTTAAATTCTCCAAGCATAAAAAAAAAAAATCAATAAATCAATAAATACAATTCAAAATGGCAGATATTACAACATGATTGACTTATATATATATATATATATATATATATATACACACACACACACACACGCGAGTCATTTATGATTTTTCTGTGACTATTAAGAAGTTAGGAAAGTAAGAGCATTAATAATGTATATACTGAATAGTAACATAAATAGTGCAATTTTTCTCTAACAAACCATTTAGGAGTATTAATTACTTGCATTAATGATTGGTTAAGAATGTAAGAGTACTAATGATATTTATGATAAATAGTACATGAATAGTAATATATTTTTTTTACCTTCCTTAACTCTTCATTTAATGATTAAGTTGGAGTCTAAAATCATCTATATAGACTTTAAAAAGCTCATAATTATAAGAATCTAACTTGAATTTTTATAGTTAGTATACCCTAATTTTAAAGTTATGAATGTATATTAAGTATAAGATAAAATTAAAGCAAATGAATGTAGTAAAGGTGTTTGCAAGTGTCATGCCCCATAAATGGAACATGACAATCTTAGGATGTGAGACCCGTCTATATAACCAACACCCGTAGAACTCTTGCTATAAACTCATTAACTATCTGTTAAACAATCTATGATTACTAAGCTTTCTAAGGTATGATATAATTTCTACTCATTCATGTTTATTTTATATCTTTCATGCTACAGTTATTGGATAACTTATGTTCCTTGATACTTCTTCTTTAATGATAAATTTTGGATATTCATGTATATTTCAAATTCTTAGAGTTCATCTTGTTATTTAATAGCTCTATAGTAGTTCTTGAGGAATATTAATATTATTTTGGGAGATTTTTTTTTTTGTAATCTCATTTACATTGATGATATGTACTTATTCATTATTTGATACATGATATTAAAAATTAATTGTTGATTTATTATATAATGTGAGCATGTATGGAATTCATGTATATAATAGGTTATATTATTAGGTTATAATTATGGTATTAGGTCTAAGTTCTGCTATATAATGTCTGTGTATGATTTTATGGATAGTTGGTAACTTTAAATTTATCCATGATTTAAGATAATTATAACCTCTAAGTTTGGATGTGACACTAATAACAAATTTGTTGGCTAATATCTACTGCATGAGATATTAATTTATTGGCTAATGTCTTGGTTAATGTTTACTGTATATAAGTTAATAGTATGTAAGGATTGATTTTAATTCATAGAAATGGCATATACAAAAAGGGTAGGGTATAAAGGCGCTCAATTCTAATAAGATAGACTCTAACCATAAAACTACAATTTTAAGGAAAAAAAATAATCCACACTATTTTTTTTTTTTTAGTTTTCTTTTTGGATTTAGATATATTTGCAGAGTGATTGTAAAAGTCTCATACTTATTTAAACAAGAGGTAAGGTATAAAAAAAAAAACCTTCAAGTTTTTATATTTTTTCTTTATAAGCTTTTAAAGAAATTATTGGGTTTATTTAATTCCTGAATTTTTTCACTTGGGATAAAAAAGTCTAAAAATCAACGGAATTAATATTTCTATTAAAAAACTACATTTTAGCCCATTATTTTTAAGCGAAAATTACTTTAATACCTCTTTTTTCATTTAATCATTTAAGCATTTAAATTATATATAATTATTTTTTACAAGCACTCTCTCTACATTCATATTTAAATAAATAAATAAGTCAATCTTAATTTTATAGCAATTGATTAAAATAAATAAAATAAATTATTTATTTTTATTTAAAAATAAATAAAATAAAATTATAAATTTTGAATTTTTTTTTTATAGAAACACTTTCTAGTTATTTGAATGTGATTTAGATAAAAAGATTTATTAAATTTAATTTATTAATTAAATTAAATATTTTAGTATATTATGAATATATATATATATATATATATATATAT
>CANXYC011727040.1:0-16995 GCA_948193065.1 Aleurites moluccanus
AGTTTTGCAGAAAACTCAGTTTGAAGGAAAATAAGGTAAATTTTCTTCTTGAGTTATTTTCTTTGGATTTATCTAAGTCTATGGGTTAGGATAATTAATTCAGGGTATACAGAATTTATTGCTAGTGAAATGAAGAAATTAATGGTAATTAATGTGGGAGAATTTTTGGAGGTTAAACTGCTGTGAATAGTAAATCTGAAATTTAATGTGGAAATTAATGCAGTTTTTCTTTAAGAGAATTAATGGGATATTGTTGGGAATTAAGAATAGAGATTTTAAGATAATTAATTAATGAAAATCATGTGGAATATCATTAATTTGGAGAATCCTAATTTTCATGTACTTGGGATTTTCTTAGGAGGAGAATTCAGAATTTGATTGAGGAAAATTAAGTGAGCAGTTTGCTAAGGAAAAATTTAAAGGAATTGTGCAAGAGGTAAGTATGAACACTTTGTTTGATTACCATCCTTTGAAAGTATTATAACCAATTATTCTTGCATTTGTTATCCTGTTGTACCTATGTATTCATAAACTGCATATTATGAATGGCTTGATCAATATCCTTGGATCAAGTTCACATGATCTTACTTGTGAAACCGAATTGAATTATTGTTGTATGATGATGGTCTTGCGACCAATATACTTATTGTGGGTGTTTTACAGTACATTACTCTTACACATCCAGATATTTATTTCTTTGTCAACAAGCTTTGTCAGTTTATGCATCAACCTAATGAGGATCATTGGACAGCTTTCAAGCGACTATTACGCTATCTCAAAGGCACTTTGCGCATGAGACTATATTTCTCATGTAATTCGTCTCTCCATTTACAATGTTTTGCAGATAGTGATTGGGCTGGTTACCCGGATGATAAACGATCTACTACTAGTTATGCTATTTTTATGGGTCATAATCTGATTTCTTGGGTGGCAAAGAAGCAACATACTATTGCTCACTCTTCTACTGAGAGTGAGTACCTGACGCATGCTAATACTTCTTCTGAAACAGTTTGGATTGTGTCTTTATTATCGGAGTTTGTTTTTTCTCCATCTTGCTCTCCTATTCTATGGTGTGATAATCTAGGAGCTGTTTATTTATTTTCTAATCCTATTTTTCATGCTCGTACTAAGCATATTGAACTGGATTATCATTTTGTTTGTGAGCTTATAGCTAGCAAGAGATTGTAAGTTCAGTTTATTAAATCTGATGATCAACTTGATGATATTTTTACGAAGCCCTTAGGTCATTGTTTGTTCATTCCAAATCGTGTCAAGTTACGCCTTCAGGATCTTTCGGTATCAACTTGAGAGGGGGGGGGGGGGGGATGGGGGTTTAGAGATATTTCTTATATTGTAAAATAGGAATTCCAGTTGTATTAAGGATTCCGTGTATTTCCTATTTTGTAGAATATGAATTCCACTTGTATTAAGGATTATGTATTAATTAGGAATTTTTATTTGCTCTGTATTTGTTTCTCTTTTAGTTTTATTAGATGTATATAAATAGGGTTGTACTCTTTTGATTAATTTAAAAACAAATACAAACTTCACATAATAATCTTAACACTCTGGATCTAATGACTTGGAAGCCAAAATCCATGTCGTTGATACTTGATGGAGAGAGAGAGCGACTAAGCGAGCAGTGACGAAAAGCAGCAGAGAAGAAACCAGTTTGAGAATTGGTAATGATGGGAGGTATATGAAACTGTAGGATTTGATTCAGGAATAAACAAAAGCAAATGAATCATTAAAAAGAGGAAAAAAAAAAAGAAATAAGATAGATAGCTAAGGTTCAAACACACAACCAAATATGCAAATTTTAATTGCTTTTAACCGTTAAACCACCTGCATAAATTAAAGATTTTAATTACACATAAAATTATACGAGACACTACAGCTGAATAGGTGGCACGTGTGAATAGCGCAACTCCCCATTCTCTTTTAGTATATTATATAATTACTAGTTGTGTAAAGATGTTATAGTACATGTTCACTGATCCTTATTTTATCAAACAGAGGCATTGACATCCACAGGTTCCTTGTCCTTAGCCATTTTTGACATAGCGGTATCTTTGACATGTTGATCGGGGTGGTTTGTGTCTCGTTGGATAATTAGCACATAGCCGCCGGCTTTGCCTTTTTCCGAAGAAGCTAAAATGCTTCCTATAACTCCTAATTCTGGATTCTCTGCTACCTCAGTTCCCTTCCCTATAACAAAAAGATCAAAAGCTCCACTTTGCCCTATATTCATCACTTCTTTGCTCACATTGTTCTCATATTTCTCTATGTACTCCACTAATCCATTACACTTCCTGAACTCTTTCACTTCTGTTTCATCGCTTTCCTGCACCAATCAAAACATTGATGAGAAAGACATTCATTTCTTTCGAAGAATTATTGGGTGCACCGGATGCTATAGGAAATCGTCCAACCTGCAATCACAAATATATGAGACTCATTTGAATTTATGAGAGGTGGATCTCATATTTGTACTAGTGAGGGTGAATTGTATAGTGTGTACTCATTAATATTCTATTTCTTTTACTTTCAATTATGCACATAAACTATATATATGATCCTATGTATCATAATGAGACATTGCTTAAATAATAATAAGAGAGAAGAAAAAAAAAAGTCTACCACCTCTATAAAATCATTTGACAAATCCCTGAATCTTATTAGAGTCACACTTATATCTGGGTGTTGAGCCATCCTACCACCAATATCTAGAGCTTTCTGATCATCCGGACCACCAAAGAACAATATGCAAACCCTTCTTATCATTGTTGTATCGAGTCCACGATCGACAAGTATGGCCACGGAGCATGGTGCAGTGTTAAGGACATTCTGATTGACCTCTATCCAACCATGTCCTACATTACTGTCAGTGTCATCCCCTTCATCACCTTCTCTCTTGCAGTACTGCTTGTGGTAAGGCAAGATGATCATTGATACCCTTTTATCCTCTGCTACATGGCAAATATCCTCGTGCATTGTTGACAATGTTGATACGGCTATTGAGTGACGAATTTTAAGTCGATTGGCATGATTGTAGGACTTAAATGCAGCATCTATTTGGTAATTGGAGGTACTTTGGCCTTGATAGAAACGATTGATGAAGGGAAATCCATTCTTTCTAGTGCGTTGAACCATCATAATAGAGGATGAGCGATCAGTGAGTTCGGCAAGGTGCATAACATAAAGCTTGAGTGAAGATGTTTTATTAGAACTTGCAGTTGAGTTTATGAGATTAACAAGTGTTGGTACATTTCGGGGTCCGTGGATACAGGCTAGGATTCGAGCCATTTCCTTGGAGTTTTTAATAGCAGGTGATTGTTGCTTTACTCGACCAATACGACGTGACGGTTTGTAAATTGCCTTCACTATTGGAGTTGTCATAAAGGTAGTGAAGAGTGCCATCAACACTAGAATTGCAAACATCTCATCGTTCAAAACCTAGACATCATCAATAAAAGAATAAGAACAAAAGTATTTTGATCCTTAGTATTGTTTTGTTAGTTTTATTAAATTCATTTAGAAATTTTTCCTAATTTAATATAATTATATAAAATTGAATTCATAAAATTAAAATATTTCCTCCATTAAAAAAAATAGGCTTATTTCTATTTTTACAAAAAATTAAGAAAAATGATTAATTTAGTTAAAATAATAAATTTTTATTTAAAATTTTCACAAATACTCTTTACTTGTATTAATAAATGATTATTTTAAAAATAATTATTTATTAATTTTTAATACTAAATATTAAAATCAATAAAATTTTATTATTTTAATAAAAATAATTAAAATTTTATTATTAACTAACGTGCCAGCAACTCAAACCTTTCTTTATTTAATACAAAATATAATATATATATATATATATATATATATATATATTTAATTAGTAGTCCAATAAATTAATAGGCTTGTGTGCATTAATAATAAAATATATTAAATAAAAATATATTAATAAATTAACAAATTAATTATTTTTTAAAAAAGAAAAATAACCTATAATTTCGGATGAATGAAAAAAAACTGTATTTTTTTCCGATAAAAAAATATTTTTTAATTAATTTTTTAGAAAAAAAATATTTTTTCAATATTTGAAATACAACTTTTTAAAATATTAGAATTCAAATTCCATAACATTCTGCACTCAATTTGAACCGACAAATGTACTAACCCACCACCGTTAAAGCCATGTTCGAGAAAAAATATGCTGTGATCAACCCACCATAAATACTGGTGGGTCCACGTGTAAGTAACAATATTATGCAAAAGAATATTAAAGCAAAGGAAGGCTTTCAAAAAAAAAAAAATTATGTAATTATAAATTTAGATTTCTAATTATATGAATTTATATAATTTCAATTACTTTATAAAAATATTAGATTCATAAAATTAAAATATATTTTTATAATAAAAAAATAACTAATAAAATCTTTTATGTAAGTCATTACTCAATTAACTATTTAGAGTTCCTAAAATTCTTAGTTCAAAACAAATGATTTCATTTTTATAATTTTCTAATTATTATAAAGTCTTATAAATTCAACTATTAAAGTAAGAGATTATACAAAATCTCATATATCATTTAAAATTTTAAAAATATAATCTAGCTTTTAACTGATATTTTTTTACTTCTAATAATTAAATTAAAATATTTAATAAACTAAAAAATAATAATGGTTAATTGTTAGATATTCAAACAGTGATTTCCAAAATTATATTATAAAACTTTTTTCTATTAGTTGATATATAGCAAATGTTATTTTTTTTATTATATTTCTTTATTCGTATTATCTTTATTAAAAAATTATTATTAGAATTATTTTTCCCAAATTAATTTTATATATTATATTTATTTATAATATTTAAAATAATAAATTATTATTATTATATTATTTAAAATATTAAAATAATTATTATATTGACATTTAAATAACTATTACAAATATATAAAAAATATATTTTTTTCTTAATTATCTTTTCATTTTAACAGCAATAATTATTAAATTTTTACTCAACAAAAAACTTTTATCAATTAAAAACTATTAACAATTAATTATTAATTATTAATTATTAATAATAATCACACACTATTAACTATCATGAATAATATAGAAAAAGTAATGCTACCAATTACGAGATATGAAAACTATTTTATTATTGTTATTAAGTCTCATTTGGCCTATTTTATATGATAGGAAGGATTAAACATATTAAATTAAAATTATTATGTATTTTTCCAAGGATATTTTTGTAATCATAATTTAAAAAATTTTGATAACTAAATTTTTAAATTATGATTTTAATGGGTTTACTAATAGATAATTTTACCATGAACTTTGTATTGTTTTGAGATTGTATCATATATATATTTTTTTGGTTAATTACTAATTTATTAAAATTAACGAAATAATTCCTATAAATCTTAATATTTAGTTTTTATTTTTATTATGTGTGTAAATTAATATTTTTGACTATTTTTATCGTTAAATACCTATAAAATAATCAAAATAATATTCACTTATTATTAAATTTTTCAAATCAGCCACATCATAATAGTGATCATTTTATTAATTTCGATAAGTTTTAAGAACTAAATAATAATTAATTTTTAAATTTTAGATTATTTAATATGAATTTTTAAACTCAATTTTTTATTGAAATTTTTTTATAGTTATGTGTTTATATGTAGAAAGAGTGAAAGAGATGATTTTATTTTAGGATAATATTTCTAATTTTAAAAAATAAAAGAAGAGTATTTTAGGTATTAAAAGTTATTTTTTTTCTTTTTTTAAAATTTTTTAATAAAATTTATAAAAAAATGGATAGAATGACTCATTCATACGATGAAATCAAAAAATAATAATTAAATAGTAAATTTTTTAAAATATAAAATTCAATTCGTTATCTTCGACAAATCTCAAAATCTAAATAATAACTTGCCATTTTATTTATTAATTCTATCCTAATTTAAAAATTTAATTGCAATTTTATCTTAAATTTAAATTGAAAATAATAATGTTAACAAAATTTAAAATGAAAATATTCATATTATTAATTTAATTTTTAAATTTAAATAGGAATTATTGAAATTATTCAACTTTGTGAATTTGATAAAGTTCTAATAATTGAATTAATAACACAATTAATCAAATTTATAATATTAAAAAATTTAAGTAATTTAGATCAAATTTTAAAAATTAAATTGATAATATAATATAATAATTTTAAAATTCAATTTATCTTTCGACTTTTTAGTTAATAATTTTTTTTTCTTATAAAATTAGAGTAAAATTACAAATAAAAAAGGAATAGGGTGTAATTGTAAAAATGTGTAAATAAGTAGAATTGCAACTAAGTTTTTAAATTAGGGTAAAATTGATAAAAAAAAATGATGTAATTGCAAAAATATAAAAATTTTAGGATAAATTTATTTATTAAATTGTTTTGATATTGCATGTGTTATTATCAAATTGAATGCGTATATAGACAGTGTGGACAAGATTATTGGTGAGAGAAAATTAAGTTGGATATACAATCTGAAGCAAAAATAGAATTCATTCACCAAAAGAAAAAAGAACTCACCTTCTTCTCCTTGCCAATATTCAGAACAATGAGCTCCACCAATCCTCTTGTATTCATCAATATTCCAAGCGCCAACGATTCTCTTACCGGAATCATATACAACATAGCCACTACAAACGTCCCCAAAATCTTGCCAGCACAAGCTGTCGATATAACCAACACGAGAAGCCCCCACGCCTCAGCTCCTCTTATCTTATTTACATCAGTCTTTAACCCACTGGAAGCAAAGTAAAGCGGAAGAAGCAAACATGACACAAAATCCTCTATCCTTACTATGACTCTGCCTGCAAATTCTCCTCCTTTAGGAATCGTCAAACCAAAAATAAATGCACCAAATATTGCATGAACACCTATAAGATCCGTCATAAACCCAGATATCATTACTCCACCTATTGTTAAGCATATGCATGCTTCCTCCAAAATATCTTGCTGCCTCGAGTATTGTCGTGCGACCCAGTTCATTATGGGTCGGACTAATACCTGTTAATATATAAATAGATTTTTAGCTTTAAAAATTGTTTAAATTTTACAACAACCTGAATATTAACTTTGTTTTGGAAACACTACCATCATGAAAGCAACAAAAGTAATTCCAGAAATAAGAACCCATATAGATATTAATGGGCTTTTTGAGTCTCCACCAGAGGATCCATTTCCCGCCAGAGCTACAGCTAGAGCTAACAAAATCCATGCTGCTACGTCGTTAAATGCAGCGGCGGCCATGGCTGTCTGGCCCATATGGGTTGTTAGAAGTTTAAGTTCTGCAAGAATGCGAGCGAGAACTGGGAATGCCGTAATAGAGAGAGAAACTCCCATGAACATGAGATATTGGTCATAAGCGACCTTATCTTCACCATTTATGGCTTTGCGAAGAATGAAGGATATTCCAGCGCCAAATAGGAAAGGAAGAAAGATGCCGGAAAGTGCTATGGCAAAAGCTCTTTTGCCGCACTGGCGAATTGTGGTCAAATCAAGTTCGAGACCTACAAGGAAAAGAAAGAAAAGAAGACCAATACTAGCTACTGATTCAAGTATAGGAGTGCTCCATGAAGGGAATAGTATTTGGAAGGAGTCTTTGTTTCGGCCAAGGCCTGATGGTCCCAGCAAAATTCCGCCCTGAAATGCAAGAAACAATAAAATATTGAGCCTTTAAAAAAATAAAAAAATAAAAAATTTGGCTTCGACCGGATATAGGACTTGTATTTTTCAGTTCTGAATATGTTTACAATACCACTGAAATAAAAGCTTATTGAAATAAAAAAATTTTAAGAAAAACGAAAATTATAAATTACAAAAAAAAAAAATTATAGAAAATAGAGAAATTTATGAATTTTTTTGATTTAAGCATGCATTGTCTACTTTTGCGTTTCAATAAACATGAAAATGTAATTTTAATATGATGTATAAAAACTAATACGTACAATTATTTCAGCAATGACTTTAGGTTGTCCAAGGGGCTTAAGAAGGAAGGCGAGAAAGCGAGTGGTGAAGAGGACAAGAATTGTTTGAACTATTAATAATGGGAAGGCATAGTTTAGAGGATTATCACCTTGCCAGGCTCCATTAGAAAAGGTTTTGATGGTAGTTAAGTTTAGTGGATCAATGGTTGATTGAGAATCAGCTGAAATAAGACTTATTATAAACATAGTACTTATGCAGCTTATGAAAGGCCTTTCCTTACAAAAATTGCAGTAAGTGTTTAGTAAGACTAGCAGGGCTTTATAGAGGTGAGCATGAAGATGCATGGTTCTGGAATATTCATATGTGGAAATTTAAAATTATATAAAGTTTACTTTTTTTCTCAAAAGATATTATATATAAATTAGCTTTCAATTATGTTGAAATTCAAAATCTACTGTTAAAGTGTTTGACATTAATTATAAAAATTATTTTTATTTTTTAAATATTATTTTAATTAGATTTTTTTTTAAATTAATATATATATTATAATTTAAAGATTTTTAAGCCTAAACATCGAAGCCATCATTGACTATTAAGTGGACATCATAATTTAGTCAGTTGTGGTTATTATTTTTTGGTCACTTACTTTTTATTTGTGTGGTCGATGGTTGTCTTGTCACTTGTATTTGGTCACTAAAAGTCAATTTATAATTATTTTTTTTATCACTTATTTTATTTATCTCATAAAAAATAAAAAAATATTAAATAAATTTTATCCATGGAAAAATTAAAAATTAGTTGTATGATATCTAAGAATAATTTCTCGTGAAGTCTTAAATGAATTATTGATTATGAACAATGGGTGATGATGAAATGATGAGTATTTATAATTATTTGGTTCAGATGAAAAAATTGGTTTGTTTCATTCCAAAATTCGCATCAACTATAAAGTTAAATATGCCACTTAAACTTTACTTAAAATCTTCTTTTGAAAAATTTTATGGGCCAACCTGCATTTTTTATATTCATAAAGGGTCTAATAAAGAATGATTAATGCTTTTTAGTGAGTGTCTCATATCTTATATATATTGTATTTTGAAAAGAGGTAATCAAGAATGATTAAATTATATGTACAAGGATTTGTTTAATGAGTGTGCTTATTAATTAAAAATTTAGATAATATTAAATAAATAAATATATAAAAAGTGGAATTTATAACTTATCTTTAAAATAATAATATTTATAACGAAATATAACTCTATTAATTTTTTTTTATCTAACTCAGTTTTATATTAATTTATTTATATTTCTCTAATATAATTATTTTATAATTATATTTTATTTAAAATAACTGCTATCATATATGTAAATAGTGTTAATATTTATAAATGGGGAGGGTGAGTAATATAGGAGAGTATTAAGAATAAAAAACACACAATACATATTAATATTAAAATGACTAGAACTAACCAATTAATTAATGGATTCTAACCATACATTAACTATTTATATTTTGTGTTCTCAATGAATGTGAAATTATTTTAATACTCCCTCTCAAATAATAATTGAGAATAAACATTTAATTATCACTTAGACTAAACACTGAGCCAGTTGAAACTGGACATCCAACACGGAAAATTATGAAACAAATTTAATATTCCCTTGAAATGTATTGGCAATACTAGAGGCTATTTGGGACAAGATATTCAGGTCGAAAATAAAAAAATTAACCAGTCTAAATATATTTTGATATTATGTTAATTTTTTTATGAATGGGGAAATTGAGGAATATTGAAGAGTATTATAAAGAATACAAAAATACACAATATATATTAGTACATTAGGCACCATTATGATTAAAATGAATAATACTAGACGATTAAGTGATAAACCATCATCATATATTAATTATTTATATATTTTTTTATTTTCAATTAATGTAAAATTATTTTAATAAATAGTGTTGAAATTTATTTTTTATATAGTAAATTCTAAAATGGATTGCATCTTATTTAGGTAATTTTGATTTTCAAATTCGTGATTTTGTATTAAGTGTCAACACATATTTTTATTAAAAAATTAATAACTAAATATAATAAAGTAATTAAATGTAGTTTTAAATTTTATAATAAATATAATTTTTAATCATGTAAAATATATATAAATTTGAAATAATCAAGGTCTTTTAACTTATTTTATTGTGGTCTTGTAAAAATATTCCGATTTCCAAGTGTTTTTGATGAAACGTGGCATCGCACTTTAGGTAACACGGCAGGTTGCTTGTGGATGCTATTTCTCACATTCCTTAATGCGTCTTAGCAATGATGAATATTAAGATTTTCTAAGGTACGAAAAAAAAAAAAAAGTGGAATGCAATTTGAAGCTTGAATTTTATGGAAATATTTAATATGGATCACATAAATTAAATTGATCCAATAAGTTTGATATATATTTTAATTCTATTATCTTCATTCGAAAAAGATAAACACACTTCTTTTTTTTTTCGTCCGTTCAAAATTATAATTCATTTTTTTTTTAAAAGGTAGTTGATATATTAATTTATTAATATATTCCCATTTAATATTTTACCGCATTATTTTTTTATCAATAAATAATTAATCAAATATTAAATTAAATAACACATGCATGTTAAAATTAAATAAACTTTTATTGATAATAAAATTTTATTGGAGATTTAAAAGCTAAAATTTTATAGGTGGTGAAACTTAGCATTAAATGAAATTTTATTGGTAATGAACTTTATTGATTTATATAATTAATATTAAAAATTAAATAATAATCATTTTCAAGATAATTATTTATTATTAATACAAATGAAGGGTATTTATGAAAATATAAAGTAAAGTTATTATTTTAACTAAAATAACCATTTATCTTAATTTATATAAAAATAGAAATAGATTTAACTTTTCCATATCTTAATTATTTTGATATAGTAAAAGTGCGAGACTTGTTTCAACTTTTTAAGTAATAAAAAATTTTAAAATTTAAAAGAAAAATTATTTTTTAAATAATAAAAATATTAAGATTAAAAACTTAAAAATAAAAAAAAAAAGCACAAATCTAGGTTTCATTATATAAATGATTAATTATGATTTTCCTTTTATAAAATGGCTCAATACATTAACTTATTCTTTATCTTTTAAAAATACATTAACTCCCTCCTAATAAATGTCACAATATATTATTAGATCTTTCCGTCCAATTTTCATATATTTTTTTTATTAGTAAGAAGTAAAAAAAACTGAAATGTCCTACAGATTTACATTGAATTTACATTAATACCCTTAATTCTCCAATCACTTCTCTTTCCTTTCCTTTCCTTCCTTTGTTTCTCTCCTCACTAACATTATAAAAACTGACAAGCCTTACCTCGATTCTTTGCCACACAAAACTAGAGCGATTCTCTTTAGGGGATTTCCTATAAACACTGCCTTAGACTTCAACGACTTTGTCGAAGCTTTCGGATGCAAGGAGTTGGGTATCCAAGTTTGGGAATTTCCTCAAGGGTTTTTTTTTTGTGTGTTCTTTGGGAATTTTAAACTCACTTGTGAATTTGGATTTGTTGTAGATTTTGACCTGTAATTCATCGATGGATTGCACAAATTTTTGAATTTTAAACCCCATGTCTATGTTTCATGGTTTGATAGCACGTTTTTTTGAATTCTTTTAAAGCATGCCTACTCGAACTTCATCGACTTCATCCCACGCTTTCAAACATGTAGGGAATAACAACTATAACCTTCTACCATAATCTAAACTTTATAAGTATAACTTTAAACAATTTTAACTTAAAGAAATTTCCATCACTTCCCCTGCAACTTGAATCAAGTTAACATACCATCCAGGAAATTCCAACTTCCCCAAAGAATTATGAATTTTATTGTTAAACCGAAAAAAGTGGCCAAGAAACAAGGATTCAATCACTTTAAGCTAGTAGATACAAATAAGAAGAAACTTGAAAAATTAGACCAATAAGAATGCATTTCCAATTTTCTACAAGTAGGTTGATCTTTTTAGTTGTCTCTGCTCAAATTCTCTACCATAGCTTCACATCAGAACCAAAAAAAGAAAAACTATATTACCCTTTGGGCATGGGTCAAGGTATGCGCTTTTGATACCCTTTGGGCATGGGCACTAAACAATCCAGTCCTTTGCCTTCTTCAGGACAATGCCTTTCGAATTTTTTGCAGAGTGTTACTTAGATTCAGCCTTGTAATTTCCTTCAAATTCAGTGCTATTATTTTGTTCTTCCTTCTCCTCCTCTCTCCAATTGCTCAAATTCTTCATGTCCTTCAATTCACTCGAATCAAAATCCCCAATTTCAAGATCTACCATTATTGCCCCGGTTGCTTCCAATATTCCCTTCCTTGGTACCATCGTCACCCACGGTGGATGATGATTTCGATTTGGTTTCAATGATGTGGTGGTGGGAGACTGCAATAGATGCGATTGAATCGAGTATGATGATGCAACATCAGTGATGGAGGAGGAGGAGGAGGAGAGAATGAAAATGGAGGAAGGAATGGAAGGGAGGTGATATAGTAGAGCGATTAGAGAGAGGGAGAGAAGAGAAAGGGTAACAATTTTGACGAAATTGGATATCTGAATTGTAATGAGAAAAAAAAATAAAAAGACCCTTTGGTTTAGTTCTTTATCGCATTAAAGAGGGGCATGGCTTTCAGTTGATTTTGTTGAAGGTTGAAGAAAAGAAAAGGTTAAATATCATATAGGGCATTTTTGTCTTTAAATTATATTTGTTGATTAATTTATAGTTGACTGATGAAAAATAAGAAAAAAATTGGACGAAAGAATATAACAGTATAACGGGACATTCATCAGAGGGAAGTTAGTGTATTTTTGAAAAGTCAGGAAGAGTTAGTGTATTGCGTAATTCTACAGGGGGGAAATCATAATTAATCCTTTTATAAATCTGAGATTTGGATTCATCAAACCAGAAAAAAAAAAACAATAATATGATTTCTATTATTGAAACTATTTAACATTAAATTAAATATAACAAAATAAAAATTACAAAAAATAAATTTCTAAAATTTTGTTAACTAAACTTGAACTATGATAATTGATTTTGTTTGGTTAATTCTAAATATATATTGGAAAGAAAGAAAAGAAGCAAATTAAAAATAATTAATTAAATCAAACTAATGATAGTATTAGGAAAATTAAAGCAACAACACTGTTGTGAGGTGCATGCCATAGGAATTGCTTTCCCCCAATTAGGTTTTGGAATCGGCTGCATTGTCGGAGTTGGAGATTTAAGGTTTTACAGGAAAGAGAATTGGAAGTCTTAGTGATGAGACATAAAATGACTGATTCATATTAGATTAAAATAGAAGAAGTTCATGAAAAATTTATCTTATTTACATATCAAATAGACTTAACCTTGAGTTCGTTAGCAATTCAAATCCTTGATTTTACCTAAAAAGGTTTACAAGTTCCTTCAAATGCTAGACATATAAGTAGCTCCATAATGAAACAACTCATATCTATTATAAAGATCCTCTCATATCTCTCATAAAGATCTTTAACTTGAATACGAATAGCTTATTGGGCTCTACAAAGAGTTCTAATAGGTCCTTCACCCTAGAAAAAAATGACTCATGTCAGAACAAGACAATGGCCATGACACGTTAAAAACTTCACCTCTCCACAGTATATAAGTACACGTGTGGTGTTAAAAGACTAATACAAGAAACGAGATTTGTCCCATCAATTCAAACACCTTTCCTCTCTGTTATTAGGAGGCTAGCACTTATCTGCCTATTCCATACATTGGCCTAGTTGAGCGACGATAAAATGGAAGATTACCGACTCATTCAAGTAAACTTTCTATCACTAAAAAATACATTCTTTCAAGCTTAATAATCTTCTTTTTGCAAAATCTTGAGGGATTAAGCCATTGACTTAAGCATTATAGAGGTCTTACCAAGTCCAAACTTGGCACTTTGATACTTATTATTCATCTTGCATGTCCAAAAAGTTGTCTTAGACTCAGGACTAAACAAAAGAGATTCATCACCTTTTTTTGAAAATCTCTAGATCATTAAATGGCGCCATCTTAGGAACCGTTTAATTCAATCATTGGATTTATTTTGCATTTTCATCTTTCTTGAAAGACTGTAATTTCTACAATTTCTTTCTTTCTCATATCCCTAACAAACTTTTCTTTCCTGAGCCTTAATAGATCCCACTTATACAAAAATCAACGAGATTCTCTAGAAAATATCTCAAATACACCTAATAGACTCACCATCTTCAAGCCAAGTATTATAGAGGGAGAACTAAAGAGGAGAGTTAGATCACCCTTAAAAAGAAGAGATAATATGCCTTCTCAAAGGAATGAGAGGGCAAAAGAGGAGAAGACAATAATTAAAGAGAAAGAGATACTAGAAGAGAGAATAACAAGCTGAGGTCTCGAAGATCAGAGAGAGAGTTGGATGACCAATGAGACAATATAAGAGGAGATGGACATAGAAATGGAGGTAGATGTAATAAGAGAGAGGATAAAAGGGAAAAATGATGGACAACAAAAGAGGAGCTAAAAAAGATGATAGTAGTCGATATGATGATCCTCCTAGGAGAAGTTAGTTTTCCTTTTTCTATGATCAACCTAGAATAGAGTTAGATTTCACTCTTCTAGAATCAGATTTTGAATTAACCATCTTAGGATAGTCTTAGAATTCACATTTTAAATTCAAATTAGCATCAGTATCAGCCTACCACAAAGATAGGACCACACTTTTCTAGGCTTGACCTATAGTCAATCCAAAATAAAGTTAGGTTTTCTTTTTCTAAAGTCGACCATCCTAGGATAGCCTTAAGATTCAAATCTTAAATCTAACTCAATCATAACATATGTATTCCTCTTCTATACCAGACCTAAAACTAACCTTCTTAAGATAGCCTTAGGAGCTTATCAAACCTTGCTAAGATAGCTTTAGAAGCTTATCAAACATTCCTAAAATAGCCTTAGAAGCTTACCTTCCCTAGATTCTTCTTAGTATCAATATGGAACAACATTAGGTTTCACCCTGCTAGATCAGACCTAGAATCGACCAAAGATAGCCTTAGGAGCTTATCGGACTTTCCAAGAAATCCTTAGGATTTACATCTTAAAACTTGAACATAGTTAGGTTTTCTTTTCCCAAAATAAACCTAGAGCAGAGTTAGGTTCACCTTTTCTGAAATCAAACCATCATGAGATAGTATTAGGTTTCATATCATGTATATTTAGATATGACTTAGAATCAATTATCCTATGATAGCCTTAGGATCATTTTTTCGATTTGACTGTGATGGCTTGTGTTCACTATCATCATGATTACTTTTCATGAAAAGCAACCATGATAAGGAGGTAGGTGTTGACACATGATTTTACATCTCTAGGATATTTTATTGTATATAACCAGACTTGTGCAGGTTTTAGAAGTAAGAATCAAGTCATCCATGGAGTAAACAAACTTTCATGAACCCTTATGTCACATCTCCACTTCAGGGATGCGATGGTCCTAGGGCATAAGTAGGTCTAAAACCACCAGCCACCTGTAGAACCCGCTTACAATGCAATTACAATTATTAATACTTAAAACCACTCAATGATAATTTAATTCCATTTAGTACCCATTAATTTTATGGAAACTTCACCAAAGTTTCCTTTGCATTTTTCATACTATTTCTAACCTAAAATCAGGTCTTTCAAAAATTACACAGCTTGCATAAAAATTACACTTCTAATATTCATCACCCTTATAACCTCAACTTCATAATTCATTAACATTCATGGTACTTCTCTAATAATGTCACAACCCACTCTATAGGGCTATGACGGTTCTAGGGCACGAAAATAATGTATACCGGTACCACGAAGAACCCAAATTACATGTTTCATTTCATTTAACCATTTTATGACATATAATTTTTTTTTCAAAAACACTTTAAGTTTACAGAAAATCGGACAGAGTTTCCCCTTAAATATTAACATTGCCCAAATAGAAAACACAACAAAACACTTCTAATATCAATATCAAATCCCTTTCAACCTCCAAATATAACTCACATCACAATTATATAACAATTCCCTGCCATATTATTTATTCACATGCCAAAGTCAAATCAACTTACCATATCAGCTGCACTCCTGTTAAAATATGAATATATAAACATACATTTATAGACATACATTTATACTTATATCAAAATGCTCAGACACATCACAACATATAATTATATATTTACATATCCACAAGACATACTCAAAATATTTATATACATAGCTAATATCATGGAGTAATCTAACTACTCTAGGAAAGGACTATACATCTGCTCCGCGACTGGGAATATACAAGTAGTCGGGATATCCGCTCCTCACACTCCTTTCCCTGAAATGGTTCAACATGGTGGGGTGAGTACAAAATACTCAGTGAATTTATAAATATGAGATGCATTACTAATTCACCATGTATATACATTTTAGTATGTACGATGTTATCAGGTACAATATCAATTTATTTGAAATGTCATAATGATAATTGTAATGGCAGTTGTCAATGTGAAGATATTTATATGCATATGATGACATTTATATATAATAAGATATGGCAATGTAATGAAAGGCCCAAATGCATAAGTTAAACAGGATTGGGTCAAGTAATTTAGTAGAACTGTATTTCATCCACAACTCCATTTCCATATAAATATCATCAGGAATCCTTATGGCTAAAGCCATATCCCTATCTCTAGCTAGGGCAAGTAGTACTAGTGTGCACACCGTCGATGGAAATACCCGCTACACCATCGAAGTAACTCTGTTAGGTTACCATATGCAAATGTTCCAATATGATGAAAATGCAACAATTATAACTCATACGAGGTGCCAAATAGCAATTATAGTCATATAATCATGTATAGAATCATTTGGATACAACTTACAATTTTGGCCCGTCGGGCCCAGTT
>CANXYC011727393.1:0-13945 GCA_948193065.1 Aleurites moluccanus
GCGTAGAACTAATTCAAATAACATGCATAAATATTAATTCCATGCATAAATACATATTAACATCACAATATATAAATAACAAAATTCTCCCCCCGAATATCACTATTAAAGAAAGACTAAAACTAGGCTGAGGTGTTACACTTTTGTTGAAGACCCGATAGGCTTTGGAATGCATAGAATAACCAAAAAATATAGCTTCATCTGATTTGGCATCAAATTTTCCTAGGTTATCTTTGCCATTATTCAGAACAAAGCATTTACACCCAAATGAATGAAAATATGCAACATTAGGTTTTCTTCCTTTCCACAACTCATATGTGGTCTTTTTAAGAATTGGTCTAATCATCGCTTTATTTAAAATATAGCAAGAAGTATTAGTAGCTTCAACCCAAAAGTATTTAGGCAAGTTGTTTTCTCAAAGTATAATTGTTGCCATTTCAACTAAAGACCTATTCTTCCTTTCAAAAACACCATTTTGTTGAGGAGTCCTGGGAGCTGAAAAATTATGAGATATGCCATGCTCTTTAAAATAATTTTCAAAATCTGAATTTTTAAACTCTTTTCCATGATCACTTCTAATACTAGAAATAACATATCCTTTTTGAGTTTGTAAAGATTTTAAAAGAGGTATTAAAGCATGAAATGCATCATGTTTATGAGCAAGAAAAAGTACCCAAGTAAATCTAGAATATTCATCAATCACAAACAAGCCAATAATGCTTTCCACAAAGGCTTGTGGTTCTAGTTGGATCGAAAAGATTAATATGTAAAAGTTATAAAGGTCTAGAAGTTGAAACAACTTTTTTTATATATAAAAGAGCTTTTAGAATGTTTGCCTTTGGCACATGCATCACAAAAACTTTTCCTTTTGAAAATCAACTTTGGTAAACCTTTGACTAAATCCTTTTTAGAAAGTTTTGAAATTACATCCACACTATCATGTCCAAGTCTTCTATGCCATAAGGATGTATCCTCATTTTTGGATGTATACAAATAAAGATTTATTTGAGATGCATTATTTAGGTCCACATAGTATACATTCCCTTGGCTAACCCATGAAAGCAATTTTATTTGTTTTGATGTCTACTATTCTGCATGTAAAGGATTCAAAAATCACTTTATATCCACTATCACATAATTGTCTAATACTAAGAAGATTATGTTTCAAATTACCAACAAATAAAACTTTGGATAGAGATACATCACAATTGCTAATAGAGTAGATACCAATGATTTTGCCTTTGGAGTTGTCACCAAAGCTGACATTTCCACTTTTGGAGATGAGTTCTTTGAACTTTGACTTGTCTCTGGTCATATGTCTTAAGCAACCACTATCCATGATCCATTTATCTTTCTTGGCCACTTGCACTTCAAGGAGCTCTTCATCTTCAATTGTTTCATCTTCTATAGCTATGAAATATAAGTTAACCTTTTATTCTTCTTCTTCTTCTTTGGTTGATTCTTCATCACTCAATGTATCACTTCCACTCCAAGCTACATATGCTTTGTTTTTCTTCTTGAATTTCATTGACCTCTTTTTCACCTTCTTCTTGTTCTTAAGGTTCGGATAATTAGTTTTGATGTGCCCTAGTTTTCTACATTCAAAACAAATTATTTCCCCTTTGTTGTCTTCTCCTTTCTTGATTCTTTCTTTGAAGCTTCTCCTCTTAAATCTATTCTTGGAAAGGAATTTTCCAAACTTTCTTGATAGCATTGCAATGTCTTCATCTTCATCACTAGAAATGTCTTCATTTTTCTCTAGTGTTATTTTTAAGGCAATTCCTTTTTCTTTCTTTATTGGTTTCTCCTCTTCTTCTATTGATGCTTTTCTATTTTGAATTTTTAATTCAAAAGTCATAAGATTACCAACCAAGTCTTCAAGTGTCAAGGAATTCACATTCTTTGATTCTTCAACTACATCTATCTTGGAATCGAACTTTGCCAGTATAGACCTCAAAAGCTTGGTAATCAATTCCTTTTTAGTGAAGACTTTATCTAATCCCTTTAAGTCATTCACAATTGTTGTGAATCTCTTGTACATTTCAACAATCTTCTCATGACTCTTCATTTTGAAATTTTCAAATTCAGTGAGAAGCATATTAATTTTTGTATCCTTGACTTGATTAGTTCCTTTGTGAGTGACTTTGAGCACACTCTAGATTTCTTTTGCTGTTTCATAAGCTAAAATCTATTAAATTCTATATCATCAAGTGCACAGAATAATAGATCCATGTCTTTGTCATTGTAAGCCATTTTCCTATTGTCTTCACTTGTATGTTCTGCTGGACTCTTGGGAGTAACTGAGTCATCTCTCATTAGAATGAAAAGTCCATTTTTGATAGATTTCGAAAGTTCAAGTCCTTTGGATCGATTATGGATTCTCATCCTCACCTTTCATAGATTGTAGTTTCCCCTTTGAACAAAGGTGGTCTAGTGTTTCATTGTCCTTCCTTAAATGTTGTGTTGGCTATCATAAAAACAAGATCGTAATCTCTAAAACTCATTTGATTTTATATATACTAGAGCACAAGCTCTAATACCAATTGTTAAATACTATTATGGCAATACTCCTACAGGAGGTAAATAGGAGTTTAAAAATCTTGAAGAAAATAAACAGCTTATATGTAATGAACATGTTAATTTTAAATAATAAGTAATTAAAAAGTGAAAGGTTAAGAAATCTCAGCAAATTTATAGTGATTCGAAGCCAAATTCTTTCTCCTACATCCACTTTTCTCAATATCAAACCGATATTGAGGTTCCACTAGAATTGAGTGCACCACCCAAATTAATTACAATAGATTTTCAGGGATTTCACCCTATACACACTTAATAACAGAGATAGAGATTTTTAGGTCTCCCTAAACTTATACAAAGCTATTCTAAAGTTATACAATGAAGTATGAATATCTAAGACTAGCAAAAGCTAGTAAGAATCAAAGAATGAGAAATAAATATTAAAGAGTTCAAAAAAACAAAGTATGAATTTAACAATTTGATTTCACTTAGATATTATGCTTCTCTTCTATTTTGAACTTCAAATCTTCATGAATTTATAGCCTTGAATGAATGGTGATTAAATGTGACCATTCTGATTGCATTTAATGTAAGATTTGCCTCCAAATCCTTTTCCAATGGATATATTTGAAATAGATCGGCCTTGACGTTGACAGGCAACTATCGATTCACGGTCGTGACAACTTTTCACTGTCATGAAAATGAGTCTTTACGGGTTTGAACTAAAACTCATGGCCTTGAAATTTTTTCCTCTAATTTCAAATTTTAAAACATCCTTAGGCATGAACAACTTTTACAGGCGTGAATAATTTTTCATGGTCTTGAAAACTCTTTATGTGTCTCTGAGCCAAAATCATTATTAGATTATTCACGGGCATGAATAAAAATCACGGGCGTGAAATTATTTAACAGTCGTGAATTAATGTTCACGGCTTAAAGATTCTTTCTGAGTAAAATTCATACATTGTCTTGATCTTGTTTACGGATGTTAATAATAATAACGAGCATGAATACCTGTTTTGAAATAAAAACTTAAACACAAGTTAAATAATCATTTATATTAACACATTTGTTTTGGATTTTAATTACATCATCAAAATCATTATTATAGAGACAACATTTTATATTTTGGGGAATGTGTGATTTCCTAGAATCTCATAAGGGCTAGAGAAAATATCTCCTATATTTGGTTTTATTTGTAATTAATTATTTATTTTGTGCCTTTTAATTTTATTCAATATTTGTAATATATTTTTTATATTTATATTTCTTTATTAATTGTCATTTTATTCATTCAATTATATTGTCATTCATTATTTAATTATTCATGAAATTATTTTTCAAGTTATTCTTATATTAATAAGCCAAATAATTTTTATTCAATAAACTGGAAACCTAGTCTTCGAATCATCTTTGATTTCAAAGACTAGTGCATTTTTCATTGGGATAAATGAATGAAATTGGAGTAAAATTATGGGTTTTTTACCTTATATTTTTCCAATAAAAAATAAATTAAGGTGGCGACTCCCAAAATAAATTTTCAAAATAAAGAATTAATTTGCCAATTGAGCGATAGCCGCTTCAATCGTGAGATCAGACCCAAATGAGCATTCTTATTCCTAACGGACAGGCCGGTGCTTGGGCGAGGCCTCACAATTGGCAACTCAACTAGGGATTCACCTTCTTTTTTGAAAAAGAAAATAAGAGGACTACTAATTGGTTTATTCAAAAATCTAAAATGTTTGGCTTTTTAATATAATTATAACTTTTCATGCATCACTGGCATAGGCTCCTTTCCTTTAAACATAGTTTTTAGGAAAACAATGGATAGCAATTATAGCATTGAGTGGGTAACCCTCTTTGAGTTTACTTGTCGATAGCAAAAACATCCACCCCTTAATGAATCCTTTGATCTTTTCATAGGTGTAACGGATAGTACGTATTATTGGACCCACACGAGGCTCCTTGTGGTTAGGTATATTACTGCCCTAGTATGACGGGTACCCAATCAAAGCCACCCTTACCCTTTCATGTAATGGATCTAGAACTTGAACCTTAGGTTGTATGTACCATAAATAAGAGTTTTGGTATGATTGCATAATCATGAACCACTTTTCAACCATGTTTCCATAATGCATAAAGCATACATTCCATTTCTAATGAGTCTAGGTTGCACCTTGAACCAATTAAGAGTCGACCTAATAATCTAAATCATAGATGACCCAAAACTCAAACCTTTCACCCAAATGGACCTAAGGCCCATTAAACTCAAGCTTTTTACCCAAATGGACCCAAGGCCCATTGAGCTCAAACCTTTCAACCAAATGGACCCAAGGCCTATTAACCTCAAATCTTTCACCCAAATGGACCTAAAGCCCTTTAGCCTCAAGTCTTTTGCCCAAATTAGAGATGGCCTAAAGCCTCAAAATCTCTCACCCAGATTGACCCAAAGCTTAAAGCTTTCACCCTATATCTTAAACCCAAAACATTTGGCTTAAACACCATCACCACTACCCTAATCCCAAAATCATTCGGCTAACAGACATCCTTAAGTCCAAAACGATATTGCCTAAGCACCATCACCAAAAAACCTAAAGCCCAAAACTATTTGGTACCATTATCTCTCTAAAGCCCAAAACCATTGGGCACCATTATCTCTCCAAAGCCTAAAACCATTCGGCACCATTATCTCTCCAAAGCCTAAAACCATTCGGCACCAAGATATCTCCAAAGCCCAAAACCTATTTGGTACCATTATATCTCTAAAGCCCAAAACCATTTGGCATCATTATCTCTCCAGAGCCTAAAACCATTCAACACCAAGATATCTCCAAAGCCTAAAACCCATTTGGCACCGTTATCTCTCTAAAGACTGAAACCATTTGGCACCATTATCTCTCCAAAGCCTAAATCCATTTGGTACCATTATATCTCCAAAACCCAAAACCCATTTGGCATTGTTATCTCTCTAACCCAAAACCTTTAGCCAAAAGAAAAACTTTAGAGCTTTAAAGCAAAGCCTAAAATACCTTTTTAGCCGACTTCACCATAAAGAATCATTTTCCTTAGAATTGTTATACCAATCCATACCTTCATCACCTTTTTATACCTTAAACCTAGAACAAAATTAGGTTCCCTTTTCCTATAACTAACCTAGAGCAAAGTTAGGTTTTCTCTTTTTTTAAACCAACCTAGAACAAAGTTAGGTTCGCTTTCCCATAACCAACCTATAGCAGAGTTAGTTTTTTTCTTTTTTTTTAAACTAACCTAGAATAGAGTTAGGTTCCCTTTTCCTATAACCAACCTAAAGCATAGTTATGTTTTTTCTTTTTTCTTTTTTAAACCAACCTAGAACAAAGTTGGATTCCTTTTTCCTATGACTAACCTAGGATAGAGTTAGGTTCTCTTTTTCATATACTCACCTTTTTCCTTATTTTAAGGTACCAATGGCCAATCCAACCGATATAAATGCCATGACCATACTTCTCACCACCCTCATCAAAAAGCAAGAGGAGAATTTTGAATCCGTGCTCAATGAGGGCTTAATCACTCAACAAGCCAGCTTCAATGAGAGATTGATCTCTCAATAAGTCAATTTTTTAAATCCCTGACCGCTCAATAGACTAGTTTCCATAATGCACTGACCTATATAACTAATGTCCTAAATTCCCAGATTGATGACATGAAGTCAATGAATCAAACCATGCCTAAACTAGCTGATCTCTTCAACTACACCACAAGTTAACCTGACCAACCCTAACCCTTCCTTTTTCTTCAATCCTTTTCAAGGTAAGGAAACCTTCACCCAGTCACCCATGGAAATGTCTTTGAAACACAACATTATTATGTTAGAACAAGGCCATTTAATGGAGAAAAGATACAAGCAAAATAACACCTCCACTTCCATTACCTCTACCAAACAGAAGAGTCAGCCCCTGAAAAGGAAATTCATGGACTTGGGTGTGCCCTTGAGTTTCATTTACAAGAAGGCTTTGGAATCTAAACTAATCACACTTTTAGAATCAAAGGAACATCCTAACCCTCTAGCCAAAAACTATAATGCCCATGAATATTGTGAGTACCATCAAGGAGCTGGACACAAACAAATATGTGTAAGAGCTTGAGGCACAGAATCCAAGATCTCATTAACATTAGAGATATCCTTCCCCCATGGACCAATATTCGATGGCCCCATTTACCTTCGAAATGTTATCAATCCCTTTAGGTCTGAAGATTTAGATTAGGAGGAAAGTAAGTGGAAACAGACCCCATCTCATTAACCAACCAAAGCCCAAATTAGCATAGCTTATAGAGGAATTCAAGCCTGGTTAATCTAACCTGTCTGAGATTGAATTCAAATTAAAGTCTAAGTCCAAGTATGAGTCTATATTGAGTCATGAGTCAAATCAGAGTCTAAACCTGAGTCATAGTTAGAGTCTTTTGAGTCATTTTTTTCCTTTTCCTTTTTCGAACCTGTAATCGACCTTATTGGTCTCTCTTACAATTTTGATGTAACCATAGATGATGTACTCTTTTTCATAATAAAAGTTTGAATTATTCTTATATCTTCCTTTTCATTTTAGATGTTTTATCCAATTTAAGAAAAAAAAATGATAAAAAATTGAAAGGAAAAAAGTATAAAAAAAAAATCAATTAACTTTAGCACAGATAATGAATTGAAAATTGCATACAGGGCATCATCATTTTATAAGGATTTTTTATTTAAAGCAGTTTAGGAATTCTTAGATAGTTTTTCCTAGGGATCCAAGCATATGACAGAGAATATAAAGCCTGTAAAGCAAAAATTATGAAGGTTAAAGGTAGAATGGTCTCTCAAGAACAAAGAAGAAGTTGCTAAGTTGTTGAAGAATGGTTTTACCAAGCTTATTACTTACCCCTCGTGATTAGCCAAAATAGTGCATATACCCAGGAAGGATGGGAAAGAAAGGATGTGTGTGGACTATAGAGATATAGACAAGGCTTGCCGGAAGATCATTTCCCTTTACCTCACATCGACTTGTTGGTTGGTCTTATGGCAAGATCTGAAACGGTCTCTTTGACTGATCCGTATATAAGATATAACCAGATTCAGGTATATCCTCCTGACAAAGAAAAAAAATGTTTGTGATATAATGGGGCACCTATTGCTATAAGGTCATGCCTTTTTGCTGGGGCAACCTACTAAAAGGTGGCAACCACTCTTTTCTATGATACGATGCATAAGGATGTTAAAGGAAATCAGAGCTCCTGTTCAGCAAACCAAGAGGAAAGTTTAGGCCTAATTGGGTTGGCTTGTATATGTCAAAAAAGATCTTGTCCGGTTGAAGTATCCTGCTCATAGATTAGATGGAAATGGATTTTCAAATCATTGTAATCAGATCATGCATTTTATAAATAAGAACTACATGGACTTGATTCTCTCGAAATAAAAAGAGAGAGCAGTTGAAAAGAGAAAAAAAAATATTAGAGATACATAGGTAGCCCATTCTGGGTAAAGTCCAAATCATAATGAAATTATCATTTTGTGTCAAAAGCTTGCATAAATTTTGATTCTTTTGTTAGCTGATCAAGTCAAAAACATGAAAGAGCGGCTTGATCAAAAGTTAGAGCAAAAAAAAAAAAAGAGGAAAACTCATCGAGTTAAAAACCCGAAAGGACGGCTTGATCAGAAATTAGTTCAAATTGGATTTCAAATGACATCATTCAAAAGTTCAAATCCAATTGTCTTTTTCAATAAAAGGAAGGCAGTTTGTTCTATTCACATGTCAAGAGTTCAAACACATCAGTGTCATTTGTACTATCTTATTCAAAATAATGCATAGTCAAGTCTATTGCAATAAAAGTTCATCCCTTTTCATGTCAAAGGGAGTTGAACAACTCTATCTCCCTTCAGAGTCATCTATTGAATCAGTCATTCAAAGTCATCCTTCTTTGTGTCTGAAGTTTCCTAAAATCACCACAGAAGCTCAAGAAGCTTTCAAGTCAATATCTTTCATTCCTTTATCCCACATTAAGGGCATGTCCTCTAAATTGTCATTCCATCTCCTATCTAAAATAGTTAAATGACCAAATTTCTCGTCCCTCATTAGAGGCATGTTTTCCAAAATCATCATCAAATCACTAATTGGTCAAAATAGCTAAGTAGATCTTATCCATCATCCGAGGTCATCATTCCTTAAGTCAAATAGTCTTTCATCATTTTGAATGGCTTTTCTTCGAAGTCAGTGACCCATGTGTCAGTCCCATTAATTTCAATCGACAAAGTATCACCCTGAGAGTCTTTTCAAGCTCAGACAATAGGAATAGTTCTATTTGTCTTCCCCATGAATCATGCTACAACAGCAAACTCATAAAACCTTCCGAAATTAATCAAATTTTCCAAAAAGGTTGAATCCTCTCAAAAGGGTTAAATCTATCCCAAATCCCTTAAAAGTTGAACCTACCATTCATGGATAGCCTATAACCCATCATTGAAGCTCAAGTTTCAAGTGCAAAACAGAAACCAAATCATCAGAACCCATAGGTCGTATATAGCAAACTTTTCAAGCCCATTTTCCTCAGTAAAGCAAAATTAAAAACTCTCAAGAGAGTCCAACCTACAAAAAATCATCCTTGGATTGTCCAAACAACCAAGCCCTCTACCATTACCCTTTTTGAAGTCGGATAGGTGTGGAACCAAAAGTAAGCCTATTTCTCCTCAAAACGAATCGTATATCAAGGTCCATGAAATCATCCTCGAAAAGCCTAAGCAGTCAAACCATTTTTCCCAAAGCCTCAGCCCAATGAGCCAACTGTAAACTTCTTATCTCATCCCAAAATAACCTTTGGATCCCATAAGAGTGAGCCTACCAATTGAAGCCTCTGAAGTTGAACTAAAGTTATCCATAAATTCACCTTTCATCTAATAAACTGCACAAAGTGAAATCACCTTCAAAAAAAGCCAGACATATAGACTTTCATTAAAGCTTAAAAGCTCATTTAGCATAAATACCTCAAATCCAAGCCAATCCTTTCCTTTAGATTCCAAAGCCAAACCTAACCATAGCCTTCCCCAATGATCTTCATGGTTCCAAACCAATCTGACAATGCTGATCATCCGACCTTAGCCTTCCAAGATAATTCTTAAACCTAGACTAAGCATGGCATCATCCTCAATCCTTAACAAACCATACTCAACCAGATTGAGTATATCAATTAGTAGCATTGCTAAAATATCACCAGTGTCACATAATCAAGCCAAATAGAATGCCTTTGATTGACCATCAACGTGATCCAAGTCACTTTACTTCCAAAGCACCATTCTTCAAAAGTAGGCCATCTCTCCCAAATGTTTTACACTTTAAAAGCCAAAAAATTCATCCTTTTGGATCAAAATTCCAAGCCTAAGCTGAACAAAATGCCAAAATCCTTTTGATTATCAAAATGACCAAGTCGTCCTTTTCCTAAAATTACTACTCAAAAAGTGGGACACCTCTCTAAAACTTCAGTCATAAAAATCTAACACCATAGCGTTTTAGGTCAACTGGTTCAAGGTATCCAATTCATAAATGCATTTGCATTTTGTATTTATAGATTAGACTTAGGATGCGCTTCATATTAGACTTAAAGTTTTTACCTGAACAAATCAAAACTTATCAGACCCTTACACGGTAACTTCAGATTTCATAAGCTTTTATCATATTTGGCATCAACTTCAACCTAAAGCAGAGTTAAAGTTCCTTTTTCTAAGGATTGATCATTTCAAAATAGCTTTAAGTCCATATCATACATGCTCAATATAGCATCAATTATAGCCAAGCACAGAGTTAGGACCCCATACTTTACGACCTAGCATAGAGTTAGGATCACCTCATCTAGACTAGACTTAGAGCTTTATCAGACCTTCTTAGAGGCAGCTTTACGACACCTTCTCTAGACCAGCCCTAGAGCTTTATCAGACCTTCCTAGAGATGGCTTTAGGACACCTTTTCTAAATCAAACTTAGAGCTTTATCAAACCTCCCCAAAGGTAGCTTTAGGACACCTTCTCTATACCAACCCTAAAGCTTTATCAGATCTTTCTAAAGGAAACTTTAGCACACCTTCTCTAAACTAATCCTAGAGCTTTATCAAACCTTCCTAAGGGCAGCTTTAGGACATCTCCTCTAGACTAGATTTAGAGCTCTATCAGACCTTCTTAAGGGCAATCTTAAGAGCTTAACAGACCATCCTAGGATAACCTTAGGACCTCTTTTGCCAGATCTAATTGTGGTGGCATATGTTCACTGTCAACATGATTACTTTTTAACAAAAGCAACAATGATGAGGGACATATGTGAACATATGATTTTGCACCTCTAGGGCATTTATTGCATATAACCATACTTATACAGGTGTAGGAGCAAGATTCAAGCATTTCTTGGAGTAATCAAACTTTCACAAGACTTTTGGAATCAAGAAAGGGCAAAAACAAAATCTCGAGGAAGAAAAAGGGGTCAAAAGTTTGTTGCAATAGCCATGGAACGGAAGGCAGCCTTTGTGGTATAGCAAAGAGGCTCTGTGGTACCACAAAGATCTATGCGCACTCTACGGTGCTGCATAAAGGCTTTGCAGTACTGCAGAACCCTTTTGCAGAAATTTGATCAAAAACTCGTCTAAGCTCAAATTTTTTCACTCCATATCCCACAATGGAAGTTCGTGACTTCTTTCCTCACTCCCCATCCTATATAAGCAGCCCTTCAACACCATTTTACACAACATGAGAAGCTTGAATACTAGTTGATGGTTATCCTATTATTCTCTCTTATACTTTTCCTCTATAAAGTGTTCTTAAGGCTATATCTTCCTTGGTTGGCCCGCCTAATTTGATCCCCGTTGGAATTTTGAATTTGTGCTTAGTTTAATTTTTTTTATAAGTTTTGAGTGGTCTTGATTCATTAGAATTAGGATCAAGCTCAATTGGAGGTAGTTCAAAGTTTGCATACGAAGGAGAATATCTTAGCATTGGAGGAAAGTGGAACTTCAATCCGGCAAGTCTATCCCCCCGCCCTCCATTCCCAAGTCGAGAAGACACATGGTAAAGCACCTAACTCTTTCTCTAATTCTTTCAATTCGGTAAAGCATCGAATGTATAAAACACGATAAATTGGGTTTAAAATCATACCAACTCCTTTGCAAAAAGGGAGAACTGTGTGGGTTTTGATTCTCATTCAAAGGGGTATGCAGGCACATTTGGTCCAAGTGGCAAATTCAAA
The DNA here is from genome assembly GCA_948193065.1 of Aleurites moluccanus. Lineage (NCBI taxonomy): Eukaryota > Viridiplantae > Streptophyta > Magnoliopsida > Malpighiales > Euphorbiaceae > Aleurites > Aleurites moluccanus. The sequence continues at coordinate 11,750 of CANXYC011727393.1, forward strand.
ATAAAATAAACAACTCATTTCCCTTATATTTGCTTTTATTTGTAATTAATTATTTATTTTTTGCCTTTTAATTTTATTCAATATTTATAATGTATTCTTTATATTTATATTTCTTTATTAATTGTCATTTCATTCATTTAATTATATTGTCATTCATTATTTAATTGTTCATGAAATTATTTTTCAAGTTATTCTTAAATTAATAAGCCAAATAATTTTTGTTTAATAAACTGAAAACTTAGTCCCTGAATTCTCTTTGGTTTCAAAGACTAGTGCATTTTCCATTAGGATAAATAAATGAAATTTGAGTCAAATTATGGGTTTTTACCTTATATTTTCCCAATCAAAAATAAATTAAGGTTACGACTCCCAAAATAAAATTTCAAAATAAAGAATTAATTTGCCAAATGAGTGATAGCCGGTTTAATTGTGAGAACAGACCTGAATGAGCATTATGATTCCTGGCAGACCAGACTGGTGCTCAAGCGAGGCCTCACACTTCACTAAATTAATCTAAGGAAGATTAATTTAAGGCACTATTCATCATCTTTAAATCTTCGGACTCTTCAAAATCTAAGGAAGACTTTGAAGAGGCGATTTTGGACTTAAAGAAGGCAAACCTTGAGAGAGTTGTATTGGAGGGAGAGAAGAGAGAGATTCTTAAGGAAAGTTCAACTCAATAGCTTGGTGTATCTTGAAATGAGGGGGTGAGACGCTATTTATATAGGCCTTAAGGGTATTTTGTTTATTTGCTTCAGACTAGATCTGGTGGTGACATAGGGATGCTTTGGCAACTAACATTAGACAGGCTGAAGGTGGTTATAGCTGGGGGAGCACTGACAAATCTAAAAACAAGAGAGGCTAGATCTGCTAGTGTTTCTGGTGTCAGACACTAGACATATTGGTGGATCTGCCAAGATTACTGGGCAGATCCACTAGATCTGTTTCGGTTGGTCTTTTGCACGCATCTAGTTTTTCATTCTTCTGTCCATTTTCTTCGCTTTTTCAGCCTCTGAGGGCCCAATTAAGTCTGATATGAACCTGTTTAAAATTCAAGGGTGTGAAAATTTAGTGTTCACAGCTGCCCCCATTTGATTTGGTAGTGTCGACCGGTGAATCTGATGATAGTGAACCAGGATGCTTTCATATGTTTGTAACCCTTGGGCACTGTCTGAGATTATTTGTCATCTTAAAGGTTTGTTTTGTCACATTTGGATTGATTTTATATTTTTCTATTCTTTTTCATTTTCTGATATTTCCTGCATAATAGAAGCAATCTGAGTCTGATTCAAACATGCAATAGCTCAAAAAATATAGAAAATTTATGCGGTCATGATGGAGTTGATAGTTTTGCAATCCAAAGTGAGATGAATGAGATATCGCAGTTTTATGTGTTTGTGGCAAGCTACGAGACTTATCCATCATTTTGAAATTTTTTAAAAATCTTTAAATAATGGCTCCCCACTTTCATTTCTTTACTTCATTTTTAACTTCTTCCTCTCTCTCTCTCTCTCTCTCTCTCTCTCTCTCTCTCTCTAGCATATTTCTTGTTTTTAGCTTTAAATGGATTCCTCATCTAACTTTTTTATCAGCAAAAGCAGTAGGTACATCCCACCTCATAGGAATGATGATCTAGAGGTACGACTGAAAGAGCCAAAATAATATGTTTCTTGGACTAGGCAAATGGAGGTATGCTTTCCTGCCCTTTTACTCTATTCACATGTCTGTCATTTTAGTTGGCTGCTTATTTGTTCTGTCAATCTCTCTATTTGACTATCACTTAATTTTTTGTTTGTTTAATTACCACACCGCTCAGCTGATTACCACACTGCTTAGCTGTTTGTTCTATTATGTACATTATTTATAAATACTTTAGATTTGGAATTTACATAATATACACAAAACTTCCACGGTGAGGATGAGATGCCAATGCAATACGGTCCTCTCTGCTAACCTGAAATGTTAACCACTTAAGGGGGTGAGTATAAAAATATACTCAGTGAATCCATAATGCATAAGAATACAGTTAATGCTATAATATGAAGAAATGCCCTTATATGGCCTGTAGATTCAATATATATTAAGCAATAGAATGAGTAACAGGAATTTATATTAAAAACATAAGAATATTCATAATAAAGTTAATAAATAAGCCAAACCACATATGATATAACAGGATTGAATTATATTAAAGTT
>CANXYC011727592.1:0-105384 GCA_948193065.1 Aleurites moluccanus
TATACTTGTTAGCACAATTGTGCATATTTGACATATTTGACCCTATTTACCTGTGGTATCATATGTGATGTGACTCATACTACATGTTATCATCATTCACCATACTTTGAACATTTCATATGCTACACTTATAGTTCATCACTCGTTACCACATGTTTCAGTACTATTTGCTCTATCCCTTGTTATTATTGCTCCTAACCATTTTCGGTTCCGATTCAGCTTCAATGGTATATAATTTTCATGAATTTTTGTATAATTACTTACTGAGTATTTTATACTCACCCCTATAGTTTTAAATTTTTTCAAGTGTCGGTGAGATTTAAGTTCCACAAGCTACTCTTTCTTCGTCGTGGACATTTTGACGTATATATGTAATTAATCTAAGTTAATCTTTTTTCCAAATTCTGTCTAGTAGCTCCATGGTACTGTAATCCAAAGTATGAGTATTTAGGTTAATGTGTATGTGTTTATATATGTATGTATGATGATATAGTTGCTCAGCTTGGTATTAAAGCAGGTATGATAATGATGATGGTTTATGTTGTGAATTTGTGAAATATGAATGGTTTGTTGATGTGGAGATGAAGTTGAGTTGAGAAATGATATTTGGAAGTGTTTAATTGATAAATTGCAAGTTCGACATATTAAAAATACAGAGGAGACTCTGCCAGATTTTCGGCAGAACATTAGCATATATATTACATGACCTAAAATGTATATGCATGAGATTGACATGAAGTATGATGGTTTGTCATAAATGAACTTGTATTTTATATGAACTATTAGAATAAATAAGGTTTATGAGTATAAGTTGTTTTGTAATAGGGGTTCATCAAGGTATCGGTAGCCACAGGCGAATCCCGTATCCTTGGACCGTCGAGACTCCCTGGTTTGGGTCGTGATAAACTTGAACTAGGTTATCATTGTTATCATATCATATTATATCATTAACGTTGTTTATGTTAGCATAAGTGGATTCCATATCATTTTTTTTCCATCACAATCACATACGTTCATATCATTCATCATCAATATCATAAAACATAGCATAAATATATATATCATGATTTTGAATCTAATGCAATAGTGATAGCTTATATACATATATATTTCATTCATTCAATACTTATATGTCATACTTAAATGTAGATTTAAATTAAAATATATTAATTCATAAACGTGAAGACAATAAACCAGCTAGCTCTCCTCAAAGCGCCTGAAGTTTGACGGCCAGAAAACTTCTGAAACACTTTAACAGAAAAATATACGAAGGACGTTAGAACATAAATGACTCAAATTTAGCTTTAATAAATTTACGAAATGACTCTTAATTATTTGTCGAAATTTAGGCAGAATCTCTCATAAAATAAAGATATTGCCCCTTAAAAAAAAATAGTAACACTTATAAATAAATAGCCGTAGGATCACAACAATCATCAATCCATTAACCTCTCATGAGTTTCCAATCCTAGCAATTTATCTTCTCATTAAGAAACTTGCATGTCTTAATTATCTAATCCAATTTATATTCATCACTATCATCATTTCATTTTCAGTTAATGATTATATAAATTTTTAATCAACCTCTAAGAACCCTTTGAAAAATTATATCGAATAAAAATTTATTTTCCTTCGATATCTTTTTAATTCCACATCATACATTATACTACTTATTCTAAAATTAAATTCAATTTATAACTATTTTAATTTATTAATATACTTACAATTTATACAATACGATAATAATAGAAAATTCATCTCGTCCTAATTAATTTAATAAAATAATTATTTCATCAATCCTCAATTAATAACAATATTATAAATATTATTTTGCTAATTAACCACCTTTAAATTTAATTTTGCTTCAACCATAATCAAAATACCACATATAAAATTCATTCATAATATTCTAATTATTTATCTCCAATTAGCTTAATTAATTTGTTTAATTTAACTATCATCTTAATTAATTTACTCTACAATTATATAACAGTATTTAAATTCTATAAATATTACTCAAAATTTAAATTCAAATCTTAAAATATTTTCTTTAAACACCCTTATTTATATTTATGATGTTAAATATTTTGTATTTAAATAAATATTTTATTAAATACAGAACGGAAATTCTTTGAACTTAAAATAATATAACTATGTAAATAAATATTATTTTTCATATTAAATAAAATTTTTTAAAATAAATAAAATTCTCATAAATTTAAAATTTAAAATATTTATAAATTTCGGGTGATTATAACGAAGCTAAGTGTTTTATTTTAATATCGGGTGCCCATGCAAGAACAAAAAATTGATCACTTTTTTCTGCAGGCAAAGCCAACTAAGCAACTGGAAGCCATCATTGATAGGCCTGTTCAAACTTCCAAACCTCTAGAAACCTAATACCCAATTAGTTTAATGATATGATAGCTCATTAAAATAAAAATTTTAAAATAACTATGTTACTATGAATCTAATGCCAAAACTACAAAAAATTTTGAGCCCTAAACAAACATCTATAGTAAAATCTCTGGTAAGTGTATTCCCAGTTTCGAATGCATAGAACATAATACTAAACAAATATAAATGCTAGAACATAACATTAAGAAGTAGCTTCAGTTGTCAGAGAATCTTACATCGTCTCACAAAAACATTTAAATATTTGGCCTTTTTTAATTTGTAAAACTAATCCTACAATTTCCACTAAATTCCAAAAATCATTCATTCCAATCTCAAAATTTAATTCTATCCATAAAATTCAGCATTACTTTAATCATTTAAGCACCAAAACCAATATTAAATGAATATTTAACAAAATTAAATAAATAAATAAATAAAGACAGAAACTCACTGGTAGCCCCAACAAAGGCAAGCAAAGTACAACCTCAAGAGAGTGAGCTTAGGAGCAGATTCTGACCTAAGGAATCCAAATAGATGTCACATGCATTAAACAATAATTTTAAAAAATATAGCAATTGAGCATTTGAAATTGTAAAAACCTTACTCTCAATCTGTGTTGAAGAAAAATTACATAAAAAGTTGTTCACTATCAATCATTGAGGTATACTGTCACAGAGACATACAAAATCAATAATTCTATCATAATATCATACTATTCTTTGGACTGGTGATACATCAAGAAAAATAAAAGCCAATTATTATTCTCAAAAAATGCACATAAACACACTGGTGCATACGGAATTTCAAGGTTTGAGTTTTGGATATATAAACATATAATTAGCCAGCCAAAATATATGAATAAATCAATTGCCAATAGCTAAGAAAATCAAACAATATTATAGACCAAAAAGACATATTAGAAGAAAATTAAAGGCTCTAATACCTGCAAATTAAGAAGTGTCATGGATTGAGAATACTGCATAAAGAAAAGCCTTATTGATAAAAGCAATAGCAATCGAAGTAATCTCATATGACAAAACAGCAAACAAACTACATACCCATATTATCAAGAAATTAAAAATAAACTTTCAAATATAAAAACTCAAATCTTTAAACTTCTTACGTTAAAAATAAACGGGTATTGAATCAATGAAAAACAAAAGAACCTTAAAAAAGGAATAGTCTCTGCATCGCTCCGATTCTCTATGGTCGTTAATAGATCAATTTCGATTCAACTCAGCACCATTAGTTTTTACTTATCAAAAGATCTTACTCTGGCAGCCAATCAACCTAGTCACATCATCAAATCGTAAGAAATTCTAATCAATTTCCTTAAGTTCACGTAGAAAATACCCTACAAAACCAAAGAAAATGCAGGGTCAAAAATTAAAAGCTGAACTTAAATCCAAAAATAAAGTATTCTCATCACCCAACAAATTATATATATATATGATCTTTTCCTAACAACCTTCGAAATTGTGGCCAACCCATGTGGTAACTAATTTAGTTTAGCTTCTTCTAGATTGTGAACTGGCACCCTTTACATTGCAGAGGTCAGCCTCTCTTCCATCCCATGACACTAAGAACCTTTTTCAAATTACATCCATGACAGATGTGATTAAACATTTAATTCGCTTTAAAAATTATTAATTCAAATTTTAGGAATCAAATAGCAATTTATTTTAAATTAAAATAGTATTTAGTTCTTGATATTTGAACATGTTTTTTTTTTTTAAAGTAATTAAATGAATTCTCATATTGAATTTTGTCAATGAATTTATTGTTCCATTGACTCGGGTGTAGCTGACATATAATAGGGTGTTTGGATAGGAAGTTAAACGTTATAAGCTGCGTTTTAGGAGGAAGTTAAGGAGTTTTATAGTTTTTGGAGTGTTTTGATAAAAAAAGGAAACTAGATTATTTTTAATATTTAACGCAAATTTTAAAAGTTGGGGGAGGAGTTTTATGATTAACGCTCGTTTTTAACAAAACTGATTATTTTAACAAAACGCTAGTTTTTATCCAAATACCCCCTAAATTAATATAAGTGAGTTCCTTTGTATGGAGAACATTTTGCCATGATATATAAAGAGAGATAAAATTTACAATGAAGAGAAATAAAGGAAAAACAATTAAGAAGTGAATCTATGTGCAGCTGAATCTCTTAAAGGAAATATCAACAGTAGCTATGCTCATCCTACATTGATATCTTGTATATGAAAAATCATATAAGGGTACAACGTATATTCATGAATTGAAGAAGATAAAAGATCAATTTTATATCATCCAGTCATGAACTTTTTTGAAGCCCAGCTACTAACAACTTGGAAAATGTCTACACAGGCAAAATGGCAAACAACAAATGTCAGATAAATAAAAGCAAAACATATATTAAAAATAACAAAGGCATATAAAATCCAATTGCTTTCAATGTAGTAATTTGGAACTTTAATAAAATATTATTGATTAATTTATAAAAAGATAAATAATTTAAAAAATTATGAATATTAATAATAAATGTTCACCTTATCAGACAATCATGCATTTCAATTGTCAATAGTTTCTCCTAATATATATATATATATATATATATATATATATATATATATATATTAAAGTTGTGAATGAATTAGTTAAAACTCCTTAGAAAATCACATTAATATCAAATATTTACCTTTTTTTTTTATGTCGCTCAACTCGTTCTCTAAAAGTCCAATTCTCCCTTGCATTCTATATATCAAAGCGAAAATCAATTACCAACCCCCAAACACAAAATTTCAACTAAATCGCAGGTCAAAACAATCAATTCGCATAAAATCAAATTAAACCTTATCACTTACATGCATCAACACGTAAAATAAAACATAAAAACTAATTAATGCAAAATTATTATCCATATTGAAAGTGCAAATTAGGGATCTTGAGAATAAGATAGAGATTGAGGGGTAATAATAAAAAATTAGTGTCACTTTCCTAAATTTAAAACATGACGGTCCTAAAATGTGAGACCTGTTTATACTATTGACACCCATAAAATCCTGCTTTATCATATTAGTTTTATAATCATTCTATTTCTTTCATATCATTCATCACATATTCAATATACTCATTATGCCCACAAACATTATTTAATAATACTATCATCACATAAGACACATAATACTAAATTACATATTTGTTCATACGGTTTTAAACTTCTAATTTATAATCATCATGGAGCTACTAGGATACAAAAGAGAGAAATTATGACATGGAAATTTACATGACAAAACAAATTGGTTCTAGCAGACGATGGAGGAAACCTCTGAAACCACTGCTATCTTACTCTATGCCTGAAAAATGTATAACCACTAAAAGGTAAGTATAAAATACTCAGTGAGTTATAAATATAATATTATACATATAGGCTAGGTTTAAGAGAAGAATAGCCCACCAAAAAACATGTCAAGAAGGTATCCATAAGGAGACAAGTAGTCAATGTAGGAATAAAGTAATAAGCTTAGTAATCAACCATACCAAGTAGGTCACATAATGTAAATGGCATATAGAAATAAATAATCATGGAACACAATAGATGTAGGGTAGTAACTCATCATATAAACTCATCATAAGCTCATCATATAAACTCGTTATATAACATAAAGTTGATCAGACTTTATAACTAGGACATTTACCTTTCCTAGTAAGGATTATAAAATAGTCATTGTATATAATGTCAATGGTATTCACCTAATACTCTATCGAAATATAGTTCTATCATATTAATAAATGCAAGGCAAATAAAAGTATCATACTCATCAGTATATCAAGAAAAATAGTAAAGTAAGGGAATAACAATCAACAAATGGTTTATAAAGTATCACATAGTTTCAATGAGCAACAAGTAAGAACAATTAAATAATATAATCAACAAAGTAGTACAATAATGGTATTAAATTAAGGTTAGGGTAGATGCCAACTCATGTCAATGCGGTAAGTTTTCACTAGCAAGATTGATACTCATTTGGTGGGCAAGCTAAAGGTTCTTTGAGTCATTTTAACAAACTGTCACATCCCAAAATTAGAAATGTGACAGTCCTAGGGTATGAGTGGGCTTAAAGCCACCAAAAACTCGTAGAACACACTATCCTAACCTATGACAATAATAAACAATATCTATATTCATTCACAATCCTCAATCATAGACATCATCAACCTATAATATCATCATGTGATATAACCATCCAAAAAATGATCAACTTGTTCACCATGGATCAAAGACAAATGAAGTCCTCTATCCAAAATGAATAAGTGATAACCCAAAAGAATATTACAGACCATTCAATAATTATGGAGCTCTAAGAGGATTACATCTCAAAATAATAACAAAAACGTCCAAAATTATCATAGTCTATAGTTTCAATTAGCTTCTTGGACAAAAAAGTTAAGAAGCTTTATCCTTGGTCTCTTGACGGACGACTTTAGCACCTGAAAATCACAACAAAAGGGGGTGAGCCTTCAACTCAATGAATTATGCATATGTCATACCTGAGATTCATGATTAAAAAAAAAAGTTCGGAATGCTGTCTTTATCCATAAATATAACAATAGAATTCATATTACAGATATCAATATATATATAATCAATGGTTTTATACAGATAGAAATCATAAATCATAAATTAGAAGTCAGAAGTTAAAGTGCCTACAAGAAATGACACATCACAGATATATATATATATGTATGCAAGGTAAAGCAATATAAATATCAGAACAACAGAGAAACAGAATAGGAGTCTGATGATATTCATAAACAGAACATGAGTACTACAATCTTCATACAAATCACAAATATATACATATGTATATAGGGTAAAGCAATGTAAATGTCAGAACGACAGAGAAACAAAATAGGAGTCTGACGACATCCAAAAACAGAATATGAGTACTACAATCTTCATACAAAGTACATGTACTTGCACTAACATACGTCTAGAGAAACTTTGTTCTCTCTATGAAGGAACCTAATACTTTTGACTCTATCAGTCGTGTCACTAGTGCACACAGTCCTTTAATTTATCCCTCATAGCGAAGGCGTTCTGACAATAACATTTACTCGATTCAGAATATAAGTATTTGCAATAGAGGTACTTATCAATCAACGAATTATATAACAATGAACATCTCAGATTAATTGATTTATACAATAATAATGAGTTGGTTCCAAAGAAATGAGTAGCAATTCCAACTCGAAAATCATAATAATAGCAACAAAGTGTACATAGTCAAGCAACATTGGTTTCAAAGGATTTAACAACTTGGCAAATGCATAGATATGCTCATAATGAAATTTAAGTTCAATATAACAGAAGAAATATGTATACATATATAAATATAAACAAGACACATATACATAACTCACCTCCAACAAAGCAACAATCTAAACTGAAGCTTAAGAACTCTATCAAGCTCCAAATTAACTCATAAGCACATTATTGCTCCAAGACTGACACATTTTAACAAATCACAATTTTTAGGGTTTTACTTACCCAACATTATCCATATCAATTTCTTGCAAATATAGAATCTCTAAGGATTACTTAGATAGTTTTTAAACTTAATTTAACTATTCTCCAAGATAATTATGAAAGATTAGAGAATTTTGCACTATTCACATTACTATTCGTCATTTGCTCTAATTCTTCTAACAACCAAAATCTTTAGCCATAAATGCATATAACATACTCTTCATAACTCATACATAACTATTCTAACAACCTATAACCTCAAATCATAACATAAATCAAGTTATAGAGAAAATATTTCTTTCTCCTCAAATGGAGATTTTGAAGAAATCTTGATCTTTGCAGTATTTAATGGTATTATTAAAGTATTTTCTTTCCAAAATAAAGCATTAATGTGGGTATTAATGCCTTAAAAACATAGATGAAATAAATTTAGGATTTGGTGGTTGAGAAATAAAGAAGAGAGAGAAAATAATTTAATTTTTGGATAGTTGACAAATAAGCTGATATATATAGAGCCTGACACTTCACTCCCGTGAAAGAAGGATTCACGCCCGTGAAGGTCGACATTTTACACCCATAAAAGATAAGCTTTATGCTCGTGAAAGTTACTGTTTACTTATCTGGTGAAAATCTGAAATTCAGATAGAAGCTTTTTGTACATCCGTGAATATAAGGTTTATGCTAGTAAAGATTGACTCACGTCCGTGAAGATGGACTCACGCCTGTGAAAAGGGTTAAGAGATATTTCCCAAACTTTCTCAAATCTAACTTAATTAAAACTCTGCTAAACACATCTTAAGCATATAAAACCTTTATAAAAGTAATCTATACTCTAACATAACACACTCTAGCAGACTATGCTAACAGAAAATAGAGTAGAGATCAAAATCTATCACAACACAAATAAATTCATTCAGAAATATGTCAAACATAACTCAGAACACAAGCAATACAAATAGAGAGTATTACACAAACAATTGGTGTGCATCATTTTGACAATAATTTGGTGAGATTTTAGGGTACTTTCAAGATGGACAAACTATCAAACATCAAGTGCACATTCCAACCAACTCTAAGGCCTCACCCGAGCACCCTCCGTCCGGTTCTGATTGAATGAAATCAAGAATGCTCATTTTTGGATGATTTCTCATGGATTGAGAGACGACCTTAGCGCCTTTTGAAAATGATTTTGATGTTTTGAAGTCGCCACCTTAAATTATTTTTGTTGGAAAAATTTAAGGTAAAAATCCATTTTGACTCCAATTTTATCCCAAAGGAAATAAAGTGCACTAGTCTTTGAAACCAAAGAGAATTCGGGGACTAGGTTTTTGGTTAAACTTGGCTTCTAATTTTAACCTTGATTTACAACATTTTCATGAGCAGTTTAAAGGATGAGATATAAAGATGCATGAGTAAGTAAATGAATGGACAAAAGCGATAAAATAAAGCAGTTAAGAGAGCGATCAAATTATTACAATTCAAAAATCCCGAAATAGGGGATATCAACTCTAGCCCTTATGGGTTCTAGGTTGATCACACATTCCCTAAAGATCTGAACATGATAAAATACAATAAACAAAGTAAAAGGAAAAAGATGGTTTTTTAACATTTTTGGGTTTAAAGCTTTTAGATAGCGTGCCTGTGTATCTCGTCAAATGAGAATCAAAACCCACGCAATTCTTCTTTCTTGTGAAGGAGGGTTAATTTTTTGCCTAATTTATCATGTTTTGATTCTTTATGTTGATGCTCTATCAAAGTAAAGAAGATGAGTCAGAAGACAATACCTTCTCTCTTGCTCTTTGAGGAGACGGCAGTCGGATTGCTAGCCTAGATCGGAGTTTCACTTTGGATTGATTGAAGCCTTGGGAAGACGGTCAGATTGTCTTTTATCTGACTTTTTGGGGAGGTGGCGGTCTGATTGCTCGCCCAGATCGGAGTTCTACCTTGGCTTGATTGAAGACCGGAAAGATGATCAGATTGTCTTTTATCTTGCTTTTTAGGGAGGCGACGGTCTGATTGCTTACCCAAATCGAAGTTCCATCTTGGCTTGATTGAAGCCCAGGAAGATAGCCGAATTGTCTTTTATCTTCTCCCTTGCTCTTTGAGGAGGCGATGGTCATATTGCTCGCTGGGATCGGAGTTCCACTTTGGACTAATTAAAGCCCTGGGAAGACGGTCGAATTGTCTTTTATCTGACTTTTTGGGGAGGCAGCGGTCTGATTGCTTGCCCGGATCAGAGTTTCACCTTGGCTTGATTGAATCCCAGGAAGATAGTTGGATTGTCTTTTATCTTGCTTTTTAAGGAGGCGGCGGTCTGATTGCTCGCCCAGATGGGAGTTTCACCTTGGCTTAATTGAAGCCCGAGAAGATGGTTGGATTATCTTTTATCTGATAATTCAAAAGAAATCAAGCAAACCAACATAGTGATTTTGTATTAAAAAAATAATTTTGAGGCTCCACAAGCCCCGGATTTGGTCCTTCTTTAGCTCAAAGAGAACTAAAAAAAATGGGCTCCACATATCCTAAAGAGTTATTCTTTAAACTCAAAGAGAGTTAAAGAAAATAAGAAAAATAGGTCTATGAGGGAGAATAGAAGAAATCTAAGAAGGAAAATTCGACTTCAAGAGATTTCGGAGCCATTTTCTAGTTGAAGGGGATCAACTATTTATAGGCAAACTAGTGCCACTGGAGGGGGGTGGCGGCGCTGCGGGGACCTCTAGCGGCACAGGCAGGGGGGGTGGCAGCTTTGGGAAGGAGTCATGCTGCCGCCTGCAAGAGAGAGCAGCGTCGTATAGCGACGCTGCTCAAAGGGGGAGGGGCGCCGCTCAAAGGGGATGGCGGCTCCACTGGCCAGGAGCCATGCTGCCTCCCCCAAGAGAGGGCGATGATGCCCTAGGGGGATGGCGGCGCCACCCAAGGAGGGTGGTAGCTCCAACCTGACTCTGTTTCGATGCGTTTCTGAGTCAGTCCGAGTGCGGGTTTGGTTCCGGTTTGTGTCGTTTAGCTTGGCACGAGTACGAGGGGTGTAAAAAATGAGTGTTCACACCAACATAATGGGAATTCAAACTCATTCAAACATCAAAGAAAATGGGCTCAAATAAAGGCTTAATGAAGCAATAATGTCAAAGGGAGTCAAAGGGAGTTCAAAGGGACATTCGGCCACTATTTGAAGAAATTAAATGATGGCTTCAATAATTTAAGAAATAGATTCTAGCATCCATAATATCATATTTACAACTCAACTTGATAAATAATTTGATCAAAACCCTTATGGAACTCCTATTTCTCACATTAAGCATAAATACTCTTCATCTTCCTTTCGATCACCAACTCTGTTCTCCTTTTGATGCTACAAAAAAAAAAAAAAAAGAGGTTGTTTTAGGCTAATTTTAACATGAGAAATTTGTTTCTAAGCTTAAATTGAATTAATTCCATTTATTTCATAACTTGAGTTTTTATATAACCCTAATTAGAAATGGATTTTTCCCAATCTTTCATCATATATATCTATTTGCTAAAATCTACCATTATTTTCATCATACAACTCATATATGTTGAAAAGAAATTAAAATAATAAGATTACCTCAATATGGAGCAAAACCTTAGTTTATTCCCTTTGATGAAAATCATTTTTCTTTGTATTTTTGGTTGAAATTTTGGTGTACTTGTTTAGGCGTAGAAAATTAGGTAGGTTTAATTTGATTTTACTTTAGGTTTAAGGTTTTACATGAATTTTGATGAAAGATGTGAAGAAAATGAAGGAGGGGGGTGGAGATATTCGGACAAATGATGGTGGAAGAAGAAAAATTAGACAATTTTATTTAAATATAGAATTTGTAGTAATTTTTGAAATTTTGATATTTGCAAAATAATCTTTTAATTTTTGATATTTATAAATTGACCTCTAAACTTTCAATAATTACACTTTTGCCTATTTTAACTTCAAACACTAATACTTCATATTTTCTATTTCTTATTTAATTTAGGTTCCATTGCAATTTTCACGTAATTATATTTTTAACAAGATATTAAAGATGTCTAGTTTGAATTTTTATGATTTAATTTCATATTTTTAACTCATATTCTTAAATTAAAATAAACCTACTTGTAATATATTTATATATACTAAATGTAAATTTATAATTTTCTAGAGTGTTACAATTAGATAGCTTTTCGAGACTTATAATTTTGACATCGAGAAAAATACATAATAAAGAATCTATAAATAATTAGGTTCAGAAAAATGAAACGTGAGAGAGAGAAGAGAAGAGAAAACAAAAACCATAATAGAAGTTTTTAAGAGACATAAGTAATAAAAAAAAAAAAAAAAAAAAAAGAAGAAAGAAAAACAAAAGAAAGTAAATAAAAAACCCAACCGACCTGCCACGCTGCTGGCAAAATCTTTATTCTAATATAGCAAAATGGCCTTAGGAGACTTATAGTGCTAGGAGACTTATAGTGCATACCAAAAACTTTGTGGAACAAAAACTGAAAGAAAAAAAGACCAATAAGACGACTAGAGTTTTTTTGAGATGGCAATGGATAAAGGCAAGTAAGAAAATGGCAAACTAAAAAGACAATAAAAGGCATAAAGACGATGATGCCGTTTGAGGCATTCTACAACTTGTAAAAAGAGTATTAATGTAAAAGCAAAGGAATTTGGCTTCCTAAGAATGACCGAGGCAAGATAAGGTGTAAAAGACAAAGATACTCTTAATAAAGTAGCATTGTTTTGTTGCGGCATAAGAGATAAGGAAAAGGTAAATAGGTAATCTAAAGTTGGCTTCCCAAGAATGACAGAGGCAAGGGAAGGTGTAAATGACAAAATTACTCTTTATAAAACAATGTAGTTTTGTTAAGGCATAAAGAGTGAGGGAAGGGTAAATTGGTAATCTCCAAACTTAAAATCAATTTCAATTTCATTGTTATTTGTTGTCCATCTTTATATCTTATGTAGATTATAAGTTTTATTAAAATATTTTAATAAAATCCTTTTTTTTTTTAAAAAAAATTGAACAAATTATAAGATTTAGTTGACAAATAGTGAGTTAAATAGTCATATACATACTCTTATAAATACAGAGAGATTCACTTTTTCATATATTTTTTTTTTATTTTGCTAATAATTTTTCTTCTTGATAATAAAAAAATATATATTTCATTTAGAAAAAATTTAAACATAATTTAAAATTAAAATAATTTTTTTTATAAACATTTGAAAAAAAAATTATTATATTTTTTTATATAAAATTTTTTATTAAATATATTTTAATATAATATTTTTAAAAATTAATAAAATATAAATAATAAAAAAAATGCAAATAGATATTAAGTATTTTTCCTAACGAGAATTATTAACTAAATACAAAAAGGATATTATAGCCAATTTCAATAATAATACAAAGGAGATTAGAAATCAATCAGAGGAAGATCAATATAGCTATCTATATATAATATACAAAATGAAAAATGTGGATGCATTTTAACTCGAGCATAGATCAGGGAGGTTCAATGGATTTGGATATTACCTAATCATAAAAATAAAAAAATAAAAAAGAAAAGAAAAGAAAAATATTCATCTTTTAAAATTAAAAGTTTGAGTTGTAAAATTTGAAAATTTTGGGAGGCTAAACTTGAAAGGAATTATAAATTATGGGCAAAAAATAAGAGATATACTAAAATAATTAATAATAATAAAAAAGACAATCTGCATATGTAGCTCGATTAACCTTCTCCTTCTCCCCATATATATGACATGCAACGGCGGATCCACTCACTGGCCCGAAGGGGCTCAGGCCCTCCCCCAACTCCCCACCCCAATATATATAATATGTAAACTCAGGCCCCTGGGATATATATTGTATATATATTAATTTATTTTGGCTCTCAAAAAATGATTGTTAGCCCCAATATATTGCTCATATTTTTAAAAGAGATTATACCTTTAAATCCTTCATAATTCTTTGTATTTTTACTTTAATTTATTTTTCATTTCATATTTTGTCCCCAAAATTTTTTAATTTTAATCATTTTTAATCTCCTCTCATTTAAATTTTTAGATCCACCACTGATGACATGGTTATATTTCATATTTTAGTTTTGAATATAATTTAATAAAATATAAGATAATAATCCAAAATGATTTTATTTTATAATTTTAGGTTTGAAGGAATTTGAAACTCTGATTTTCCAATCTTTTCTATATTTTGTGGCCTTTTAATTTATAGACCTACATGACTTTTGTGGTCCTTCAGTTTTCTAAGGCATTTGAATTGATTACAACCTTATAATTGGAAGCTTACTGTTATTGGAATTCTAGTAAAAATGATATATTCCTAACTATAAAAAAAAAAAAGATAAATTAATTTTAAAGCACCCAAAAATTTGATAAAATTAACACTTTAATTCTTATTATTTCAAAATTAATATTTTTAACCCTCAAATATTATTAATTACCCATACTTTAATCCTTATTTATATTATGCATTTTTAACTATATATTAGTCATTAATATTTTAAATTGTCTATACTTTTATCTCTAAAATTAGAAAATATAATGTAATTTAGTCATTTAATTATTATATTATAGAACATTTTTTTAATCACTCAAAATTCCACGTTTTCATTAAAATTATTGAAGAGATTAAAAACATTAATTTTAAAACAGAGAAACTAACAAATCTCATAGATATTATAATAATTTAATATATTCTGTAAATAAATAAATAAATAAATGTGAGCCTCAGATTTTCAAAGCTTACCATTATTAGAAGTAGACAATAATTTCAACTAAAAAAGAAAAAAATCAAATAAAGTTATTTTAAGATTGAGAGGCTATTGTGTATTTTTACAATATTTTATATGTCTCATTTTAGATATTTAAAATTTTTTATAAAATTTTAAAAAAAATTATATTTTGATAATATTTGATATAATGAATTTATTGATATATTTTTTATACTAAACAAAAATTATTTGGATAGCTAAAAATACATTATAAATGTGTTAAATCTAAACCGTTAAATATAATACATAAAATTTATAATGTATTTTTTTTTATCCAAATGATTTTTATTTAATATAAAAAATATATTAATAGATTCATTACATCAAATCCTTAGATTGACGATGCTGGCGGGTGAATTTTAACGATCCCCAGTAATCAATTTTCCCTTCCCTACTATTATTCCCATGAGCAATAAAATAACGGATTGAGAAAGATTACTGTATGTGTTTCATTTTAGATATTTAAAAGATTTTATAAAATCTTTTAAATATCTAAAATGAAAGACATGAGAGACTGCTGTGCAAACATATACAGTAGACCCTCAACCCTCAATCTAAGTGCCCTCTGTTTACGTTAGCAAAAAGTCACCAATACTACAACCAAAATATATGCTCGCGTTATTTCCCAGCTCACTGTCCCACGCCAATACAGATTCGGCGCACGTTAACAAATCCTGTGCGTATTAAAAAGAAAAAGAGAAGAAAATTTGCCGATTATCATCAGAATCGGAATCGTATCTTCTTCATTTTTCCGACCGTTTGCTCCGTAAGCTCCGATCTATTATTTGTTTATTTATATTTGATCATGCAATGGAAATATTCGTGGATTTGATTTTCAATGGGAATTTATCTGTAAATGTCTCTGTTTGATTTCTTCATATAAAGATCTGTATTGTTACAATTTGACTTTCATTGGTTCTGTTTTTCGCTTTTCCTTTCTTTTCTTTTTGTCTTTTTAATTCATTCATTTAAGTGATTATGATTTGAGTTTGAGTGGAAAATTAATTTGAGAATTTTTAATTTATATATGAATATAGTATATTTGGCTGCTGAGAAAGATGAAGAAGAAGGCTGTAAAACACTATAATGTTTCTTTGTTTCACTGTCTATACAAAATGAAAATCCTAGATTTGTCTAGATTTAATTTAAAGATAAATATACATTGAATTATGTATGTGTGGAGACTTCGGCTATATGCAGGGGCGTAACCAGGGGACTATGGGTAGCCATGACCCTCTAAAATTAATATATATATATATATATATATATATATATATATATATGTAAATTTTTAATTGGTGTTTCAAAATTTTTAAATATATTTATATATACATATAACTTTTTTAATTGGCCCAAAAAAAATATATATATATATATAATTTACAGCACTAAAATTTTCTAATAGTTTAATTTTGGACCTCTAATATAATTAAAATTATATGTAAATTTTTAATTGGTCTCCTAAAAAAATTATATATAATTTATGACACTAAAATTTTCTATTAATTTAACTTTGTCCCCTAATAAGATTTTATAGTCATGCCCCTGGTTATATGGGTTCTTTGTTTCTACCCAAAACTATTTCTGATAATTGTAATGTATCCAGATCATACTATATTCTTTTCCTCTAAATTAGTTTAAGTCTATCCCATCCTTTCTTCTTCCTCTTCTCGTGTTCAAACTTCGGCTCTCCATAAATCTCTGCTTCAAGTGTTCATACCATTTTAATTATCTTAGTCTCTTTTCTATGATTTTGTTCTTAATCGATACTACTTTACTTTTTTGTAATGATTTCATTATGTATTTTCTGCATGTGTGGAGATGCATTTGGGAAAAATTAGTTGGGTTATTGGCTTGATCCTTTTGGGATTGAGTTCGTATTTTTTGTAAGTTATCAATTATAAGTTTAATTGGATTGAGTATGGTTGATATTAGTTAACTTGGTTTGTCAATGTTATTGACTGGAATGCACTTGTAATAGCCTTAATAGGGTTTACTTGGAGGAGGAGGAGAGGAGAGGTTAAGTAATATGCCTGAGAAAAAGTGGAAAGCTCCTTCATTGTTGATCTTTGTGCACATGTAGCAATAAGTAATGTGAGGTACTTAGGAGATGTTGGGGAAACAGATTTCCATCTTCTCGATCAAATTTTACCACATTGTACAATGGATCAGTTGATACATGTAGAGAAGAGCACAATAGTAAGATGGCCTAATTACATTCTCTAAAATTAATGCCCTTTCACTTATTGTTGTTTGTGGAATTATTTAACTTTTTAGTTTTGTTTAATTGGTGTAGGGGCGAGATCTCAGCCCGGTAACTGATAAACTATGGAAGAAATTCTATGAGCGGCAGTTTGGTGAGGATCATACTAATGAAGTAATTGAGAGGATGAGTCAGCGCAAAGTTTCAATTAGATGGAAAACACTATACGAGGTATCTCATTTCATTACTTATTTTTTTGGCCTTGTTCTATATATCCTTTCAATTGGACTGGTTTTGCAATTCTTTATGGGGATTTTTTTTTATTGCAACTTGTGTTAGGAAATAACTAGGCTATAACTCTTGCAGACAAAGTTGAAGCAAATTGCTCAGCATGAGGATAAAGTAGTTACAAAACTTCGGCAATCATACAAAAAAGAAGATGCCAGTATGTATTTTATCATCCAACATATATATATGCATTCAGTGTTGTTCTTTTACAATGCATATTTTATGTTTCATGTCATTGTGTGTTGTTGTGACGTTAGTTGTATTTCTTAAATTGTACATTGTCTTCTTGCTTCGTACTATGTGATACTATCATGTATGTGGGCTGCTAAAGGCTATTGAGTATCAGATAGCCAATCCAAGGTTCTTTAGTAGCCACTTGATGCAGTGCTGAAAGTTAGGGCTGCATCTCAATGCTCTGAGGTAGTTCTTTGTTGGACCAACAACCAATATATGCTTCTTAGTTGTAAGCAGCATTACAATCATGTTGCATTCAACTTTAGCTGTCTTTTTATTTTTTAGTTTCTGGTGATTTATCATTGTTCCAATGATGCTTTATAGTCACTTGTGCAATTTTATTTTGTTGCAAACTTTACCTGAAGGCTATTATGGGTATGATGTGCTTTAGCTCTTCTTTGATTTTGGATACTTGTGTGCCTTTTAATTGTTCTGCTATTAACTAATGCCCTGTTAATCCAGTCATACTTTTCCCAAGTTAGAGAATCCATTTCGTCCTCCTTTTTAGGTATGTGTGAACAAATTTATGATTTGATGAGTGTTAATGGTATGGTGGATGCGTTGGGAATCGTGCCACCAACTGCATTGATGGTAAAACCAACATGTCTAATAAGAGACTTTCCCTCTCTTCTACATCCACTGAGGTGACTAGAGAATGTTAGATTAGTTGTCATGGGAGTTCTATCCCCACATTGGTGACCTATGAAGCACCGACATGCTCAACAATATGGAGAGTCGGTGTCCGAGACGTGTCGGATACCGACACGCTTTGACACGCTTTTGATACGTGGTCAACGATTTTTGACATGTTGTCGGACACCGATACGCTTTTGATACGTGGTCAACGATTTTTGACACGTTGACTAATTCGACATGCGTATTTGTCCGTGTCCGACACGGTCAAATGATAATTTTGTAAATAAAACTCAACTTCTCTTAAATCCCTAACACAACTTCTCATTCCATTCCGTAATCTAGCTTCTCATTCATTTTCTAAAAGCTTCTCATTCATTTTCTAATAACTTAGCTTTTGGTTCGTTTCTAAAACACAGACTTCTTCGCCTTCGTTTTTAAGATCAAGCCTTCGTCTTCGTCTTCAAGCCTTCGTCTTCGTCTTCAAGCCTTCGCCAGTTCGCTTTTTAATTTCTTATTTATAATTTGTGTTTCTAATTTCAAACTTTTCTCTTCTAATTTGTGTCTTCATCTTCATCTTCTTGTTGTTTCTAATCTCGGTGAAGTTGATTTCTTTCTCTGTATTTTTTTTTCTTTTTTTTTTTGTTTCTTCAATCTGTATTGCGTCAAAAATGTAGCTGCATATTGTGAAACCTGTTGAAAATTAAGTTTAGGTTTTGTTTCTTCAATATGTGTTTCTACTAGTAGCACGATAATGGTAGAAATAATAGTGGTTTTTTTTTTTATTATTATTGTTATTGTTAATATAATTAGAAATAAAACTGTTTCTTTCTATAAGATATAAATAATGGATAAAAATAAATAAATAATGGATATAGTTTATTTTATTTATTTTTTTTGTTAAATTAATGAATATGAATAATAATATATAATGTATATATTAAAAATATTATTTAATATTCAAACGTGTTTCAACGTATCAAATCTAAATTTTCTGACAATTAACGAGTCAGAGTATCGTATCGTGTCATGTCGCGTGTCATGTGTCGGTGTCGGTGTTTCGTAGCTGGTGACTATTAATTAAAAAGAAAGATGGGGTTTTGTGGATGGTCAAATTTTGGGGGAGAATTTCAGATAAGTTAATTTATTGAAGTTTTCCTCTAATAAACTTTTACATGGTCAAATTCTCATGCCTTCATATGAGAAAATTGCACTATTCATGTGCTTTATATTTTAGTCTTTCTAATATGCTGAGTGAGGTAGAGAGATATCTGACTTCTTGAAAAATACTTGATGCCTGATTAATTATGTACCAAATTAACATGGTACACTGGTAATTTGAGTGCTATTCTCTGAATTCTAATTTTATAATTGGATTAGATGTTGCTAATGCCTATTAGTTGCTGCTTTGTGCATTCTCAAAGTTCTTAACCAGTGTGTCAACTTTTGTAGAAAAACAAAGTAGACAAATTCGTCTTTGCACGAAGGTCCCTCCTTCAAGCGGTAAAAGAAGCTTTTACGGTAATCTTCCTTCCTTGTTCCCTTGTAGTTCAGTGCAGTCAGTTTATTTGTTATTTAGACTGAGGCAGCTCGCAGCCTTTTGCAGAGGCTCTGAAGCTGGAGGATGTATTATAATTTTGTATGTTTTTAATATTTCATTTTAAGGAAATGGACCTGCATGCAATCTTTCCAATGTCAAGAGCAACATAATGAAGAAATCAAAAATGGATTTTCTTAAGAGGTAATATTGTTATATGCAATTATGCTTATTTTTAGCAAATCTTGATATTCCTTTGCTTCAAATTTCATGACGATAATGATGATGGTAGATTATTGGAAGCCACTGATAATTTCATGCATGGTGATACATTAGTAAAGCTGTATTCCAAACATGGTTAGGGCATTCAACTTTCTTGATGATCTAAGGAAAACATGAATTCTTCTTCACTCTTGTATGTTGGCTTTTCTGTTAAAATAGAGCTTTATACTAGTGAATAAAATGATTCACAATGTTATTGAAGCAGTCTTAACCAAATAAATATGCATCGAGCCCTTTGAACAAGATTATGTTCTTAAATTTCACATTTTTAAGATGAGTTTGTCCAGAAATAATTGTTTAATTATTTTTCATTCTCTTTTTTTGGCTTTTAAGCAGTCGAGAGGTGCAAAATATCACAGCCATGAAGAGAATTTCTGTGCAAAAAAATAACAGGTAATATTTTCATTCTCTCCTGTAATAATTTGTCCGTAAATACACATTATCAACATCTGCTTTTTTTTGCCCTACAGCACCTCATCGGTGATAAAACCAGCTAGCTTTCCTGGAAATAACTCTGCATCATCTTCTAAACTTACAAAGTCCTTCCAAAGGAGATTCTAGGAGGCTTTGTGTTGTTTATGGGGAGAGCCATGTGAAATTATTTGTTTGCTTTGAGTTTTATTAAGATATAAATTTGGAATTTGAATTAAATCATTTCAACAGAAATGCTCAAGCTGCCTTAATCTTCCTCTGCATCTACTTCTACCTTGGAACTTTCCATTTCTAGAGAAGAACATTTTAACGTGTAGTATATTCATGTCGATTCAGTATTTCTCACAGTAATGTCACATTATCCAGCAATATTAAACTCAAATTAGCAATAACATGTTATTGCTATCTTATATGCATAAAAGAGAATTTATGCGTTTAACTTGAATCTTTCTTTCAGGACCCAAAACTTCTAATGTAATTAAATAAAACACAAATAATGTGATTCTAATATCCACAAATTAAAACCTGCAATTTCAACATCAATTTTCCCGAGAGTTTTCAGCTGTAGATTATAATGAAACAACCCTCTGGACATCCAATAAATTAGCAACTCCCCATATTGGCTATTCAAGTCCTATTCAAGGTTCACATTCTATCTTTGAATCCAAACCCTTTTTCTTGGATCCTTCGGCAACCAAATATTCATAAATTTCTTATACATATGACAGAATAGTCCCTGACTTTCTTCTGGTAGAAGCTGCATCTTCTTGTGTCGGTTCGACAACTCGAACATCTATTTCCAGGATGAGACATTGCTTGAAGTTCTTCTGTTTCTATGTTAAATGTTATGGTAGATGCTCTACAAGAAAGAACATTCCCATGTCTACTTGCCATCCAGTAAATGAATCTATTAACAATAACAGGGGATGACTTATTAGTGAAACTTGGTGCGAAACCGAAAGGGCTAAGCTTTCTCCACTTCTTGGTTAATTGACCACCTATTAGATAATGCCATAAATTGCCTTCTTCTAACCTGTACTCTCTTGTTATTAAGTGAAAATAAATACAATATAAATAACCTGTATTGGCTAGTTTCTTCAAGGTTATTTGTTCCTGTGTGATGGGTTGCATATAATGAAAATAGATGAAGAAAAATATGTAATGGATATTAATCAATCCATTGTATATATGGATAATCCTAAGCATAATCGTCCACTTATCGTGCATAGACCTACCATATACTTTCTTGACCATCTTGTTCTTCTTAGTTTGTTCATAAAAAAAAAAAAGAAAAAGAAAAAACCAATTCCACCCTTCTATATGAAATCTTTCTGAACTTAAATATTGGACTAATAAAAAAGGAGAAGCTCTTTGAAGTAGGATTTACGAAAAATGAGGAGTGGGGATTAGAGCTTTCCATTCTTTAGAGAGGCTTCGGCATTTGAGGAACTCATCTGCTGGAAGCCAACTTAATATTTCCATTATCATTAGGAAGAATCCCTCCTTCCAACTGAGGAATGTAAATAGTTCATTCCAAACATGTGAAATCCATCTATAGCATTGAAATTCCTCTCCAAAAAAAGCAAAAAAAATATGCTTATGTTGTCCATGATGTTTGTTGAGGTTGTGACACTTTTTCTGTCACCTTAGTAAGAATATTTTTATATTTGTAATTGTTAAATGAATATTTAGGAAGTTAATTAAGTTGGATATTTCTACAAGTTATGATATGGCTTAAAATTAGCTAAAAAGTAGTAAACAAATAAATCTAATGCATTAAATGAAATTAATGGTGACCCATCTCGTGTATCCGTCTATATGTATGAATGAAATATTGAAGCTCCTGTTCTGTAAGAGAATGAATTTGAGTGCTGAAATGAATGTGCTAATTAAATTTTTAAGTGATTCTAGTTAGCTTTTTGTTTCTAATAAAAAATAATATATCTTTATATTTTGTTCATCATTGGTTAGTCTTTGTTTTTTTTATGTGTTAGTTTTCCAACAATATTGACCTAATCTCTTACGAAAAATTATTAGGTAGGATGGAAGGAATGAACTCATTTATAATTAAAGTGAAAATGTATCCCTAAAAGTTAACTTTTATTTGAGTAAGAGGAGTGTATTTGAATATGATGAGCTTTGGAAGCCCTTCAGAGTGATATTGGATCTCTTTAATTGGACCTGGATTAGACTAGATGTTTGAGAGTGTGTTGGATTTGCAAGACAATAAATAGCATTCGAGTACCAAGTTTTGGCTTGGAAATACTCCGATACTTAAGTTAGTGGATGACTTTGAGAGAAGTTAATAAAGCTTTAGGTTTGTTATTTGAGTTATTAGAAAGTGTCTTTGAATATCTGAGTGGTTGTATGTAAAAAATGAGGATTATCTCTATTTATATTGGTGACAGGTGTGACTATATCTTGTCAGTACATATAATGTCCTTTTATTAGATATTGAGATAACATATCACATCATAGCCACTGTATCCCAGGGCTCCATGTAACCTTTGCCAGATTGACAAATGATGGCCTATGGCATGTATTTTATAATGGTGTTTCCCTATAGCCTAGTGCCATGTCAGAAGCATTTAATGTGGCAAGAGAAATAATTGCCTTCCTCGTTTCTCCCCTAGTTTGCTTGTTCATAAGGAAGCATCTGCTATGACTTGAGAGCCTCTTTTTGGCGAGTCAATTTGATGACTGGGCAAGGATTCCTTCCTCGTTACTGGTTTCTTGATTTTAGGAAAACTTCTTGCGAACATACCTTATGCTAAGCCATTTGAGATAGTGGGGCGAGGAGACCTTTCCTCGCCCTTTGGTCCCTCAAATTCATCTCATTCTACTTGGGCTTTCACAATCTTGGGCTAGGTCTCTTGTTTTCATAATGGGTCTTCCTTGCCATCTTAGGTCTTGGTAGCTTGACTTGGATCTAGTGATATTATTTTTTATCAGTAGCCCCCTATTCTGCTCTGACTGAAAGGCAGGGAAGTCACAGTAGAGGAAATGACTTATTCTGAGAGCCTTACATCCATATCTGAAGCTGGAATTGGCGAGGAAGCCATCTGTCTCGCTGAGATCATATCTTGTGAGGGAAGCTTTTGTGAGCCCCCCATTTTGATTCTTTGATTGACAAGTAGTTGAAAAGTTGCAATCTTCTGAAAATACATTTGTCTAACCATTCCGTTTTTCAAGGGATTTGAATCGCCATGCCTTATCAATAATTATTACATAATAGTTACTTTTTAACTGATGTACCTCATTGGGGAGAGTAACAGTTGTGTCTAATAAGCTTCCTAAAGTTGTCCGTTGCACTCTTTAGGATTTTTGAAATTAATGACTGGCTTATAAATACCTCTTTAAGCCCCCTTTTTTGTTCTTCTTCTTTGTACTTTTTGATATTTTATTGTTCCTCTGAGTCTCTTATAATTTCTTATGATTTCTGTATTCTCTATTTTTCCTTTCATCTTCTCTATTCTTATTCTCACTTCAATGGAACCCAAAGCGAGTTCTTTTAGTTCCACCATCAATACCCAAGAGGGTTTGAAGGAAAGATGGACAAGGTAAAACTGCTTCAACTTGTGATGAGTGGAAGAAATTTAGTGATAATCTGGACAATAATCCTCATGTCCATCTCATAATACCTGATGCTCACGAGGGGGTGCTATGCCTCCAAAATGATAAGGGGATTCAAGAAATTCCCAAAAATGAGAAGTCCTTCATTGTTTTCTTCCATTAGTTCAAACAAAGGCTGAGGATGCCCTCCCTCCAACTTCTTAATCTAGTGCTTTAACCACTTTCTAGTCAATCTAGGGATGCTCCATCTTAACTCGATAGGTGACATGTACTAGTTTGAGATGTTGTATTTCACCTTAAATATCACCCCTACCCCAAACTTGTTCCCGCTTTCTTTAGGGTGTCAATGATAGAAAGAGCCTGATCAATATCTACAAAGCTAGGATGTCACCTCTTTACTGATAAGGAGGCCAAAATTCGTGACTAGCGAAGCAAGTTCACGGTCATTGAAATTATCACTGAGGGGGTATAAACTTGGCTTCCTAAGCTATTTCATATTCCCTTCTCCAAACTCTCTTTCTCTTCCTGACATCCTATAATTAATAAAGGAAGAGAAGGTGGCTGTGACAACCTTAATGGCTGAGACTCATACATACAACATAAGGAGTGTCAGCCACATGTCCATTCTGAGGGAGATCATAAGTAAGTGTGCCTTCTTCTATTAATTATTCCCTAGATCTTTTGATTTCTTACCTCGACTAATTTTGTGACTTGTCTTTGCAGTGTATCCTTTGGACCGGGGCATTATGAAAAAATCAGGGAACTGGAGGGTGTCAAGCCCTTGGAGGAGGACCTTGACCGCGAGCTCCCCACCATGGATGCTGTTACTGGGAGAGTGCAGGCTCACAGCGAGGCATACAACTTTCCCCTTGAGCAAGTCAGCAATCAACCTCAAAAGAAGAGGGTGAATAAGACTGTGCTAGCCTCATCTGTGAAGTTCCTGGCTTCTTCTTCTCCGCCCTCAACTGCTCCAGTCCTAATCATCCCTACCCCAGCACCTCCTGCCCCTATAAGGCAAGATAAAGGGAAGGGTCCTGCAGTGCTAAAGAGGCAACCCATTCCCCTCCAACTCTGGCTCGTAGGAGCCCATTAATAAGGGAAGATAGATTCATTTTCAGGGATCACAAGGAGAGGGACCCATTCCTCCTTTTATGAGGAGAAGAGTTCACATTTCTCCTCCACCTACACCTTGCCCTTCTGAAATGGCCGCTTCTGAGAGGGTAAGTATGAAATTCCCTTGCGAGTCTCATGTTTTTCTCTTTTCCTTCTTTTCTCATTTTGCTTGAACTTTTGATAGAAGTAGCTTACTCTGGTCCCTCCCCTCTTCCTACTTAGCTGACCAAAGACCATCTTAAGGAACTGTTGATGAGGGATTTTAAGTGTCCTGCCTTAACCAATATTGCCATCTGTACAAAGGGAAAGGACTGAAGCCAGGGAAGCTCCTGTTGCTGAGGCTTTTGGGGGGTAGACCAGAGTTGAGGCCCCCATATCCACTGAAGTAGGTCAAGGAGTACCTGCGAGGGAAAACCCTTAAACCACTTCTAGAGTGACTGGAGATCAAACTCCAAGGGAGCCTTCTATCCTTGCTACTGGTAAAGCCTAACCAAGCTCTACTTCTCTTGGCGAGGCTCTTCCATAGTGGCTGCACTTATACGGCAAGACTCAATGCATGGATAGGCGACCATTTTCATCCATGAAGGGACATGCTGGTATTGGCCCTTATGCCAATACTCCTATTGATGAGGTAGAGCTTAACAATCCCATACTGCGAGAGGATCTTTTTTTTGATGAGGGGTCAAGCATTGCTCAAGCCTTTAAAAATATCCCTGCCCTTCATCAGATCGAGGACCCCCTTAAATGGTTTGTGGACCTTGCTATTGCTCTAACCACCCTTCCTGAGGTGTCCAGGACCTATATGGCCTCTTCTGAGAGTCTGCTTCTCAGAGTTATTATACACTTAGCCACTGTAAGTCTTTCTTATTGATCAACTTTTTCTTTGAACACTTTGAATGCTTCCCATTAATTATTGCTTTCCTTTCAGGGTACATGAGAGCTGTACCAGGTGTATAATAGACTAGTTTCTTCGGACTAGTACTATATTGAGATCCATGATGCTGGGCTTAAACTTGAAGAAATGGCAAATAAATAATAAGAGGAAAATTTACGTCTTCGCCAACAAATACGATCTCAATATGAGCTATAGGCTACGAAGGATGAGCTAGAGAGGAGGCAAGACGAAGCTGATACCTATATCAAAAAATTGACTTAGGCAGTGAACACTGAGCTTGAGAAGGCCAAGGTGGTTAAAGAGGCTTTCAATACAGTGAAGACTCAACTGAATGAGTCAAAAAGGCAGCTGGATGAGAAGAAAAATGAGTGTGAAGAAACCCACTCGAAGCTCCAGTCAGCTGAGGGAAAGGTGGAGCATCTTCAAAGCTCCTCATGACATAAGCAAAAGACTTCACCCAGCAAAGGAATGACCTGGAGAAGTAGTTGGCCCAGTTGAAGAGAGAGAGAGAGAGAGAGAGATCAAGCAGATGCTTCCCTTCTGTTAGACCTTTAGTGTCCTAACATGCTCATTTTGATGAATACAAACAACTAATTAATCAACTAACTTTGTTTGTTTGATTATATGCAAGGTTCACTTTTTAGAATTACAGGTTACTGGTATGTAGTGCCCACTACTTAAGTAAGTAACTCCATTACTAACAAACATGGGGACACAAATCTGACATGCAAACTTAGTTGAGCTCACTATTACTTAAGTAGTGCCCACTACTTAGCAAGTCGCGCCCACTACGAAGTAGTAGCAACTACTACTAAGAAGTCCATAAGGTCTAGCTCAAAGTTGGGAAAAGGGTTAAGTAGCGTCTGCTACTTATATATGTCCCCACCGCTACATAAGTATGAAGTTAAGTAGCAGCCGCTATAAACATATCACTGTCGCATTTATAAGATCTAGAAGGTCCATAAGCTGATAGGTCCAAATGAAAAAAAGAGTAACACCCGC
The DNA here is from genome assembly GCA_948193065.1 of Aleurites moluccanus. Lineage (NCBI taxonomy): Eukaryota > Viridiplantae > Streptophyta > Magnoliopsida > Malpighiales > Euphorbiaceae > Aleurites > Aleurites moluccanus. The sequence continues at coordinate 26,882 of CANXYC011727592.1, forward strand.
TACTAAGAGAGTTCAGAAGATGCAAAAGCATTTTAAAAAAATTGGATGAAAAGTCGAGCCCGCTACATGTTATATAGTGCCCGCTACTTATGGAATTTACCATCGCTACAAGTTAAGTCGTAGCTGTGAAGTTCTTCACTCAAGATAAGTAGTGCCCACTACTTCCTTTATAACCACCGCTATACTTCAAAAACTGATAGAAAAATAGCCGTTGCAAGTACGAAGTTTTGCATTAAATGCACATTTAATGCACCCAAACGGCTCTATTAAGCTGAAAACTATTTATATGAGTTGGTATGAAGTTATGGGTATTAAACAACCTCTATTCTTGTATTATTTTATATTATTGAGCATTTAAAAGTTCTTGAGCTTATTTTGAGTTTTCTTATTGTAAAGAGAATTAATTGCTATTGTAAAAGGTCGTTGAAGTGTAATTAATTTCTGAGGGTCGGGTAAAAATTATTGGATTATTTCTTTCGGGTAAAAGTTATTGGGTTATTTCTTTCGGGTAAAAGTTATTGGGTTATTTCTTTCTCATCTCTTATAATTCTTTTGGATTTTATGTGAGCCTTATTGTAAAACACATTGTAAGATTTAGTGTGAGCCAAAACACTCAAGATTTGATCTTGTACTTGTGAAAAAAGATCAAAGTTAGTGAAATACTCAAGTGTGATTTTGAAGAGTGGATGTAGGTTTATTTTTGGCAGAACCACTATAAATTCCTTGTGTTGAATTTTCTTTCCTTCTTCTCCTTATTAATTTTTAGTTGTTGTTAATTTTTAAAAAATAACCAATTCACCCTCCTCTTGATTGCCAAGGGACTTTCAATTGGTATCAGAGCTTTATCCACTGCGGAAGTCGAATATGTGGCAGTCGCTTGTTGTTGTGCATAAATCCTGTGGGTGAAACAATTTAGGTATGCATTTGGATAAGATTCTTATTAAGTGTGATAACACTAGTACTATCAATTTATCAAAGAATCCTATTCAACATTCTAGAAGCAAGCATATTGATATTATATATCATTTTCTTAGAGATAATATGTTGTGCAATAATATTACACTTGATTTGTTGCTTCAAATGATCAACTTGTGGACATCTTTACAAAGCCTTTAAATGAGGAGCGTTTAAATTTTATTAAACGTGAATTGGGGAAGTTAGATGGCAATGAAGTTGAAAAATTGAGTTGATATGTGTTTGATAGTGTTGCCTTTTGTGCTTAAAATTTGCTTCACTTTCATTTGTAGTGCTTGCTATAGCTGCATGGAGTGCTCGTTACTTTGGCATTTGTGTACCATATTACATGCTCCAAAGTAACAGCCGCTACTCAAGTTGTAGCACTCGTAAATCTGGGTAAAATTTCATATTTTTACTCTTCTCAGAATTGCGGTAGCCACAAATGTGGCAATGGCTGCTACACTGTTACCATAACTTTGTATCTTTTAGTAGCAACCGCTACTCTAAGTAGCAACCACTACTTATTTTAATAGCACTCGTGACTTATCATGTAGTAGTTGCTACTGATAAATAGCGGCCGCTATACGGACATTTTAAATCAAATTTATCGCACCTCTCAGTCACTTTTTCTAAACCTAACTTCTTCATTTCCTATTTTCTCTCAAATACTCTGAGCTAAAGTACAATTTCTCTCTCCCAAACTCAAATTACTTTGATTTTGATCTATAATTACTCAAAATGCCTCTTAAACATGTAAAAACCCTTGCTGGCAAGAAATCTCATTATACCAAGGAGCCTAGAATCACTAAATCATCCTCATCTGATTCCTTTATTTCTCTATCATCTAAAATAGAGTCTCTCTCTCTACCACCTCCTCCTCCACCTTTGAGGCTTCAAAAAGGGAAAGAAAAGGTCAATGGACCTTCCTAAATTCAATTATAGACACATGAGCAGCAAGGTACTCTTCAACCCTCAGACCACGATGTTGCATTGATGCGCTTGAGCGCACTGTGCTTGCTAGGATTTAGATCATTGATGATCGCATCACAAAGCTCACCACCACATAGACCTCTCTAAAAAAGGCACTTCACAGGCTTCGTAGATAGCAACATGAGTTGTCTGCAATGCTCAATGAAATTGAAGTCGCTCCTTCTACGACATCAGAGTCAGTTGATGCATTTTTGAGCCCTTTTGTCGATGCTAACATCACAAAGGAACAAGAACCCATGGATACCTTTATTGATGTTGTTGTCATTGGAGTCGATGCAGCTGCTGAGCATGGAGCAAAGCATGATCCTCCAATATATCCCCCAGCAGAATCATAGATTTTTTTTTAGGCGTTTTTTCTGTTTTCTTTATATTTTCTTCAATTTTTATACTTTTGTGACCTTATAGGTCAATTTTTGGGATATTTGGTATATTTCGATATAATTATGCAATTTTTGATTCAAATTGATGCTTTAATTATAATTTGCTCCTTAATGCTTATTGTGATGAGATACATATGTATTTGTAGCATCCATTGAATTTTTGTTGCTATTTTATTATTTTGCTATTATTTTGGCTGTTTTGAGATAAGTGGTTGCTGGTTGCCAATTGATGCTAAAAGATTATGTATATAGTTTTGCATTTAGCTATTTTTTTATTTCTAAATTGTTTTGGCATTTTGAGTTGCTATTTTTGCAAATACTACTTTTTATATATATATATATATAAATGGAGAATTTTGCATAAAAATGCCTTTTTGATTGGTTTATGATCATTTTGATGGAATGCAGCAAACTTGTGCCTTTTTAACTTGAATTATGCACATTTCATGATAAACATACCTTTTTTGCTTTTTGACAGTAAAATCATGCACTTTTGACAACAAAACTGCTATTTTTTTATAGCAAAAACCTCCTTTTGAATGCCCATTTATTTATTACTTTCAAACAAACAGGGAATAAATGTGTAAATAAGTTAAAAATATCATTCAAAACTTGTTGGCACTCATTCAGGGCGAGTTTTGTACTAGAAAAATAAAATTTCCTTAGTTCACACTATTTTTAACACTTGCACTTAATAATTAGTTGTCATCATAAAAAAGGAGGAGATTGTTAGACCTTTAGTGTCCTAACATGCTAATTTTGATGGATACAAATAACTACTTAATTAACTAACTTTGTTTGTTTGATTATATGCAATGTTCACTTTTCAGAATTGCAGGTTACTAGTATGTAGCGCCCCGCTACTAATAGACACAAGGACAAAAATCTGAGATACAGACTTAGTCGTGCCCGCTACCAGTTAAGTAGCTCCCGCTACTTAACAAGTCACACTATGCCGCTACGAAGTAATATCAGTTGCTACTAAGAAGTCTAAAAGATCTAGTAGCTCAAAGTTGGGAAAAGGGTTAAGTAGCACCCGCTACTTATATATGTCCCCGCTGCTACATAAGTATAAAGTTAAGTAGCAGTCACTACAAACATGTCACCGTCATGATTATGAGATCCAGAAGGTCCAAAAACTTAAGGGTCCAAGTGAGCAGAGGAGTAGCGACCGTTACAGGGTGTAGCTCCCTCTATTAACAGAGCTCAGAAGACAAAAAAATTTTGGAAAAATTGGATGAAAAGTCGTGCTCACTACATATTAAGTAGCTCCCACTACCTATAGAATTCACTGCTGCTATAAGTTAAGTCATAGCCGTGAAGTTCTTCACCCAAGATAAGTAGCATCTGTTACTCCCTTTGTAGAAGCCGCTATACTTAAAAAACTGATAGAAAAATAGTAGTTGCAAGTACGAAGTTTTGCATTAAATGCATATTTAATATACCCAAACGACTCTATTAAGATGAAGACTATTTATATGAGTTGGTATGAAGTTAATGGGTATTGAACAACCTTTTATTCTTGCATTAATTCATCCTATTGAGCATTTAGGAGTTCTTGAGCTTATTTTTGAGTTTCTTATTGTAAAGAGAATTAATAATTATTCTTCAATATTGTTGAAGTGTAATTAATTTATGAGAATTGGGTAAAAATTATTGGATTATTTTTTTCTCATCTCTTATAATTATTTTAGATTTTGTGTAAGCCATATTGTAGAACACATTGTAAAGTTTAGTGTGAGCCAAAACACTCAAGGTTTGATCTTGCACCTGTGAAAAAGATTCATGTTAGTGAAATACTCAAGTGTGATATTGAGGAGTGAACGTAGACTTATTTTTTGCCGAACTATTATAAATTCCTTGTGCTGAATTTTCTTTCCTTTTTCTCCTTATTAATTTTTAGTTGTTGTTAATTTTTAAAAAACAATCAATTCACCCCCCTCTTAGTTTCCAAGGGACTTTCACCTTCGAAGGACCATTCCAAACTTCTTGGCCTCTAAAGACTACATTGACAAAGTGTGCGAGGCTTCCTTAGTCATTGCTGCCTCACATTTTAATGATGCTCTTGATTAGGCTACACAACTTTATCTAGAATTTCTTATGCATATAAGGAAGAAAGAGGTTGTTCCTCTTTCCCCCTTCCATACGAGCCAAGCCATGATGAAGATGTAGAGGTTGTTGAGGAAGGGTTGGCTCACCCAAAAGCTATAGTAGTACTATAGTAGTACCTCCATCCTCTAAGCCCATTCCAGTTGAGCATCCCTAAGGCTCAACTATTGCATTTGCTCAACCAGAAGTTCCTACTGAGGATGTTGAACCTTTGGCAATTATCGTTCCTTCGCTAGGTCAATAATTTTTTGTATTTTATTTTTTTTGTCATTGTAAAATTTTTTAATTAAATGAATAAAGAAATACATTTCTTCTTTCCTTGCCTCTTATTTTATTATTTGTAGGATTTTAATAATTTAGGTTCTTTAAAACCTGAGTAGATAAATATAATACCTCGTCTAATAAGAACTTATAGAATAAATTGACCCCTTAGGGTATTTATAATCTAGAATAATGCTCACCAAATGAGGACTTAAAAAATCTTCCCCTTAGGGATCTTCAAGAATAGTGCCTTGCCAGATGAGGACTTAGAAAATCACCCCCTTAGGGGTCTTCAAGAATAGTGTCTCGCCAGATGATGACTTAGAAAATCACCCCCACAGAGGTCTTCATTAGCCTAGCTTTACTATGTCTTCCTCCCTTTAGGAGTTGTGTTTCAGGGACTTTCTCCTAGTTGTACTAGGTCTTCCTCCATTTAGGAGTTATGCCTTGCGGACTTTTGCCTAGCTATACCAGGTCTTTTGGTACCTCGCAGATTTTTGCCTAGTCGTATTAGGTCTTCCTCCTCTTACGAGTTTTTCCTTGCGGACTTTCGCCTAGCCGTACTAAGTTTTTTAGTACCTCATAGATTTTTGCCTAGTCGTACCAGGTCTTTTGGGTGCCTACTTGTTGTAGTACTTTAGTTGCCTTGCTTTGATAAGGACTTGTCTTCCTTTGAGGAGTGTTGCCAGCTTGTTGCAGGACTTTAGCTGCCTTACTTTGACAAGGACTTGTTTCCCTTTGGGGAATTTTGTCTATCAGTAGTAGGACTTTTGTTGCCCCACCTTGATGAGGATTTGTCTCCCCTTGAGTAGAATTTCCTACATGTAGTAAGACTTTTTGATTGCCTTACCTTAATAAGGACTTTGTAAAGATATGAGACCATGAGACTGGATGTAGATGAAGAAATTCCCAACTTTTATTAATAATTTCATTGATAGTACATTTTCTAGTGTTGTACATTCCAAGTATGGGAAACTTTTTACCGTTCATTGTAGTAAGCTTATATGTGGCTGGTGTTACAACTTCTTTGATTTGGAAGGGTCCTTCCCATGTAGGAGCAAGATTTCTTGTAACTTCTCTTTTGCCTGTGGCTTCTAGGAATGTCATTATAAGGTCTCCTTCTGCGAAGGTTCTTCTCTTCACTTTCTTGTTGAAGTAACCAGCTATATTTTGCTTGTAAGCAGCTAATTTGAGACATGCAACTTCTCTTATTTCTTTAATCAAGTCAAGGTCTATCCTTTGGGCTTGATCATTATTTTGATCCCTACAGTAATTGACCATTCCACGTGGCATACCAATATCCATAAGGATAATTGCTTATGTAAAGGTGTCCCGCCTCTTGGCTCTTGTGGAGTAGTACGATAAACCCATAAGACATGATGAAGCTCATCTACCCAACTACCTCGATAACCATTGAGTCTTTTCTTCAAGCCTTTACTTCAGCTTGCCCATTTGACTGAGGATGGGAGACGAAAAGAAGTGTTGCTTGATGTGAAGTCTGTTGCAGAATGATCTAACCTTCACATTGTCAAACTGCTTGCCATTATCACTGATTAGCTCATAGGGGACTTCAAACCTGCAAATAATATTTTTCCATAAGAAACTGATGACTTTATCTATTGTGATGGTTGCTAATGGTTCCACTTTGACTCACTTGGTTAAGTACTCTATAGCTACTAGAAGGAACTTTCGTTGGCTAGAAGCTATTAGAAAGAGGCCAGCCCATTATATCTATACCCCACTTCGCAAATGGCCATGGACTAGCTAAAGGTACTTGTTCAACAGCGTGTATGTGTTTCCTATTGCCAAACTTTTGACATATGTGGCATTACCTTACTAGATCTATAACGTCTTCTTTTATGTGAGGCCAAAAATACCCTTGCTTGATAGTTTTGGCTGCGAGGACCTTCCTCATAACATGCATACCACAAAAGCCTTCGTATATTTCTTGAAGCATATATTTAGCCTCCACGGGCCTGAGGCACTTGAACTAAGGCAATGAATATGCTCGCTTGTATAGGGTACTTATATGAAGAGAGAAGTGAGAGCTCATGTGCTTAATTTTCTTAGCTTTCTCCTAGTCTTCAGGTAGCTCGCCTCTTTCAATGTATCAGATGCTAGGATCCATCCAACAAGGTTGGTCATCTATTTATATCACAATCTCATCCTCTTCGATCGTTCAACAACTCCTACAAAAATCCTGTAAGGAATCTGAAGAGGCTACGAGGTTGCAAGCTTGCTAAGTCCATCTACTTTGCCATTTTCATCCCTTGAGATTTGTACTATCTGAATGTCTATATCTCATTCCTTCATTTTCTGGAGCAAAGTTTTCACTTTCTCAGGGTACTTGGGCATAACAACATCATTGGCCTCAAACTCCCTCCTCACTTGGTTTTCAATAAGCTGAGAGTTGCTGTGAAGTTTCAGGTTCGCGATCCTTAGAGAGTCTGCCAACTAGGGGTCGTGCAAGAGGGCCTCATACTTTATTGTTGTTATTGGTGGTTACAAACTCAAACTTCAGAGCATACTCCAGGATCAAGCCATCTGGACCTTTTATCATAATGTCGATTTCGCTTCCTTCTATTTTGTTGGATCCATCTATATATAGATTCCATATTAAATTATTATTAGTCAAGCTAAGTTTATAATTGGACTTAAATGTAGAAGGTCATTCTGGCGAGCTGGAATGGTTATCCTTTTAGAAGGAGCACTCATAAATGAAGTCTATAAGGCTTGAGCCTCGATAGTTGAGTGAAAGGGCGAGGCTTGTGCTCCAACTTATACTGTCTAAGCTAGACTGATCACAACAAAATTATGCCTGAGGTTTCTGGCCTGTGCATCACCTTACTCAGAGGCTGATGTGTTACTATAACCCCTTGTTGTGACTGTAAGTATACCTTATATTTCCTCGCCGATAGTAGTAATGAATATGCAAGCTTCTCCCAGGGCTAATAATCAAGCTTAGCTCCCTACAAGACTCTACTGAAATAGTACACATGCCTTTAGACTCCACCTTCTTTTCTCAATAATACAAAGCTGACTGCTTGATTTGAGGTAGAAAAATAGATCAACAGTTCCTCGCCTGGCATGGGTCTGTTCATAACATTTTCTGAGCTTTGGAATTTCTTTAACTCTTGAAAGGCTTTTTGGCATTCCTTACTCCATTCAAAGTTATCTGTCTTCCAGAGTTTCTTGAAGAAAGGCTAGTATTTCTCAACAGATCAAGACATGAATCTGCTGAGGGTAGCCATTCGACCAATGAGCCTCTATACCTCTTTTATGTTGCAAGGAGGTTTCATGTCAATGATGGCCTTGACCTTGTTAGGATTGGGCTCAATTCTCTTCTTGATAACCATGTATCCTAAAAACTTGCCTACTTGGATGCAGAAAACACATTTCTTATGATTCAACTTCATACTGTAGTCCACCATTATCCTGAATACTTATGTTAGGACTTGGACATACTGCTCAAAATTTCTACTTTTCATGATCATGTCATCGACAAAGGCTTCGACACTTTTGCCCATTTTCTCTTTGAACATTTTATTGACAAGGTGTAGATAAGTGGCTCCAGCTTTTTTTAGTCCAAAGGGTATGGACGTATAGCAATTTATGGCTTTCTATGTAATAAAGGTAGTATTTTCTTCATCCTCTGGATGCATTCTTATTTGATGGTATCCTTGCTTCGCATCTAAGGAAGAGAGATATCCAAAGCCTGTCGTCGAATCAACCAGCTTGTTAATCATTGGAAGGAAAAAAAATCCTTAGGATAAGCTTTATTCAAGTTTGTGAAATCCACACACATTCTGCAGCTCCCATTAGTTTTCTTCACTAACACCACATTGGCGAGCCACTCTGGATAGTGGACCTCCCTTATGAAGCCTGCCTCCATTAGCTTATCTTCTTCCTTATCAATAATTGCCCGCCTTTCTAAGCCAAAACACCTCTTCTTTTGCTTAAAATTCTTAATATTGGGGTCAACATTTAATTTATGTACAATAATCTCCAAACTGACCTCTATCATGTCTGAAGATGACTAAGAAAAGTCGGCCAAATTATTCAATAAAATTTGCAAGCCTTCTTTGTTAGCTCATCATTGAGTTTTGCATTTATCATTAAGGAATTTCCAGGATCTTCCTTTCTGACTTGGACCTTCTATAACTTCTCCATTGCTCAATTCTTTGTTCAGGCACCTAGGTCAGGAAATTTTCATCCAATACTGCTACTTACCCCACCCTTGATGAGCTGGGTGCACTTCCCCTTTTCTTCGCCTCCTTTTCTTCAGAAGGGTGTGAGGATTTTTGAGACCCATATACTGTAAATTCTCTCCCATCCGCCATTAGTACAATCATCCTCAAATGTCTATTATTGGTGGATGTGCCTAGATCATACAATAAAGGTCTCTTCAACAAAACATTGTATGTCAAAGGCATCCTTATCACCACAAAAGTTGCCATTACTATCACACAATCTGGGGAGGTCCCAATTATGAAGGGGAACCTTGCTATCCCCAGAGTAGGGATTTTTGACCCATCTAATTTATGGATGGGGTTTTGTAGCTCTTCCAGTTCCTTTTCTTTCAAGCCCGTTTTTCTATAAGCCTCAGTTGTTATCAGGTTCACCAAGCTTCCATCATTTACAAGCATCTTCTTCACCACATAGTTAGCCATAATGGCTTGGGTAACTAGTAGATGGCATAGGGAGCTCTTAGTCGACTTCCATTGTCCCTGATGGCCCAGGTTCATTTGTCCCCAAAGTACAAGAACTCTGGTTCCTCTTTCATTCTTCTCTAGGCTTTCTTCTAGTTGCAACTCTGGGAATTTTCACCAGGCACTCTTGTAATGCAATGGATGACTCCTGTCGAGCCATCATTCACAACCTGTTTTCCTTTGTCCCTACTGGACTCGCCTTGTTGGCCTCCCTCTTAAGGCTTCCCCTTGACAAACCTCCTCAAGTTGCCTCGACTAATGAGTCATTCTATGTCTTTTAAGAGCTGCCTACACTCATTAGTATCATGCCCATTTGTGTCATGAAAATGACAATATTTATCTTTTCTTCTATGTTATGAGGCAAAACATAGAGGCATAGGCTTCTTTAAGATATTTTCATTTTTAAATGCTGCAAATACTTCTTGAGAGGAGGCATTTAGAGGTGTGTATTGGCGAGCTTCTTCTTGTTTAAAGGTCTTGAGAGGCCCATAGTTGCGAGCTTCTTTCTTCTCTTCCTTATTGTTTCCCTTCTCTCTGTCCTTAGACTTCTTTTTCTTATTTTCTACTTTAACCTCCTTCTCTTTTCTCCTCTTCTTTGAGAATTGGTTGAGAGCAAAGGCATCATCTTTACTGAAAAATTGTTATGTAAGGATCAAAGCATCCTCCAAAGTGCTTGGAGCATGATGACATAGAGCTTTGAAATAGTCCCTATGCAAGGTTTTGTTCTGCAGTGCCTCAACTGCCCTAGCTTGTGTAATACCCTAGAAAGTTATAACATATATGCATGATTTAATTCTCAGTATATGGTTCAAAAGTCTTGAAATGATGGAAAATAATTTTAGAGATACAGTTAGAAAGCAAACTAATTACTTTTTCGGAAATCGGTAATGTCGGGAATACTGCTGAGAAATTAACAGTCTGGTCAACAGAAAAATTTCTGAATTAGACCACGGAGTAAAAGATCACCATAATGCATGTGTAATTTTAGTAAAAACAAAGAAGTGAAAAATATTTAGGAACACTGAAAAAGTAACCAATGGCAAAATCGTAAATAAAAGGAACTTTAAGGTGAATAGTGAAAATTGATATGTCGGAGTTACAAAATGACTCTAAAATCATTTTTATAAATAAGTATAAATTAAAATAAGCTTGTTGACTCCCTACTTTGAATTTCAAATTCTGACAGAATAAATTACAGAAGAAGTTGGGGTCAAAACCTAATTACTTGAAAGTTTAAGGACTAAAGTATAATTTGTCATATGATTTTAGTATAAAAGCAACACTAAGAAAATTTTGGCTCATCTTATTATTCTTTCTTTGTCTTGGCCGAAACTTCCTTCATCTTTTCTCCCATCCATTTCTTCACTTTCTCACAAAATTTCCTAAAGAGAATTGATAGAAAACTTGGCTGTCAACTTAGTTCTTTCAAATTCCATCATCAATTTGCAAGAAAGAGCAAAGGAAATCATGGAAAATTAGAAAGAAGATTTCGGGTTCTTCATCCCATCAAGGTAAGAAGTTAGTTAGTTTGTTTTTATGATTTAGTTAGACGATTTTAAGGTTGAATTGAATGGGTTTTAGGTTAGATTGTATCAATTGATGCAAATTGATGAAAATGCCTAAATTACCTAGCTTGTTTGAAGTTGTATGAAAGAGTTTGATGATTTAGTGTTAGTTTATGTTAATTGATATTAGATTATGTCAATTAGAGGTTAATAAGTAACTAATTGGTGGTTAATTTGATGTAGAATACAAGATTTGACAAAGTTGCCCTAATTGGCTTAATTGAAGAATTTGGATGAAAAAAATTTTTCCAAAGCAATTGGAAGGCTTAGGTGAGTCTTATATGCATCAAATAACATGCCTAACATCTTAGATTGATTATTGAAATTCATATGAAATCATCATGTTTTGGCCGAACCTATGTTACTAATCACATGCCTTGATTTTGCTTAATTTTGTCGTGAATTCCATAGCCATTTTGATCCAATTTGTGTTGTTGTTTAATCTTGTTTCTTTGATACATATTGTATAATTGCCAATGTGTTTTGTTGTTGATTAAATGGGCAAGCCAAACTTGCACCAAAACCTAACTTATTGGCTTGCCATTGTATGACCACCATGTGTTTGTGAAAATGCCTAGTTGTTTTATCTTTGGCCTATTGCTTTGTATTCCATAGGCCAACCATTTGAATGCCATTGTCACCAGCGACATTGGCATGCCAATTGGCCTACCATTTTCCTTCGCCGAGCCAACTTTTGTTCCATGTGTTTGTTGATTACCAAACCAATTGCCTTTGATTCGATATCATCTACAGCAATGCCATTGATCTTATTGATAATTGATTGATTGATATTGAGCCTATTGATATGGAGGATACCATTGTTGTATAATGGTGTCCATTGATATGTTGCTTCCTTATATTGATCTTAATGTGGCTTGACAGAGTTACCGCTCCAACAGGATAGTGGGAAAATACTGTCGGCGATGTGCACATTGTATTATTATTGCCCTAGCTAGGAGGAGTTATAGTCCTGGCCATAAGACCTGATCAGTCTTATGCTCATTGATACTGATATGCTACTGGAGATTGTATGTTCGCATATAGTCCATATTGATTCTACTGGAGATTGTATGATTTCATACAGTTCATCCCTTTATCTGTCTTTCCATATGACAGCCAGCCTATACTATGTTCTTTGACTATTCTGTAACCTGTTATTGATTATGTGTACTGTTATCTTAACCTATTGGCACCATTTGTTCCATTGTTACCTATTGATTATTTGATGATACATATAGATTCACTGAGTATCTCATATACTCACCTTTTCTTTGTTTAACCATTTCAGGAGAGGAGTAGATTGCAGAATCCCGTCGTCTGTCATCCGAAGATTTTTGCTAGCCGTTTATGATGTATATATTCTGAATTCTGTATTATTTTTGATGTTCATAATCTAGCTGCTCCATGGGGTATGTATGAGTTAGCTAGGAAATGAACATGTATATATTTATGTATCTGATGATATTTGATGATATATGATGAGTATATGGTATATTAGTATAACTGTTACAACCAACTGCACTAAATTATAGAATGAATTGCAAAATAATAGAATGGGTGGTAATTAACTAAACTGGACAATATATTGTGGTTTAAAGATTATGCATGTGATACTGGGTTTAACGGGTGCCAGTCGCCATTGGCATCTTCCGCATCTTAGGACCGTCGTGATCTGAAAATGAGTCGTGACAATTACAGCCAATTGCACTAAATTACATAATGAATTGCAGAATAACAGAATGAATAGTAACTAAGTAAAATGAATAATAACTTATGGTTTATAGTTTATGCATGTGATACTGGGTTATATGGGTGTCGGTTGCCATTGGTATCTCCCGTATCCTAGGACCGTCGAGATCCGGAAATGGGTCGTGATAAAGGTGGTATCAGAGCTCTAGGTTACAGATAGTAGAATTTAGGTTACAAATGAATAATACTCGAATTACAGAGGAATAGTGATTAAGTACAGAATGGGGTAAAATTAAGTATACCATGGAGCATAGAATGTCCTTTGTCATCCTTTGCTATTATCGTCTGTTATGTGTTATTATTTTACGTTTCTATCATATTCTGAGCATGGTTCTATTTTTTTTGACAAATTACAGAGATGTTCGACGATAGGGACAAAGATACCCGTGAGGTAGAGGTTGCCTCAAATGAGTCTTTGGTGAGGGAGATTTCAATTTCAGAAGGTCCGTCCAGATTTAGACGGACTTCAGAGGATACAGAGAGGGGCGATGACCCCTAGAGAGTTGAGATTATGAGGGGATTGATGGAGTTAAGTAGAGATATGGCTGATTTGAGGCGCGAACGTTAGAATGTACCGCCACCACCAGTTTCAGCAGTAGTGCCTCCACCTATGGCATCAGAGGCAGTTCTAGTTGCCCAGCTCCTGTGCAGCCAGTAGGGGTTCCTAGGGAGTCTGCTGTACAGGGAGGCCGTATAGTGGTTGAGGAGGGTTGTGTATTGATGTTTTGCTTTCTGAAACTAAACTTACTAGAGTTTAGGGGAGACAAAGGCAGTGACCCTGTGGATTTCTTGGAGGAGGTCGAGAAGGTAGTGAGGAGAATAACTTGCTCTGAGTTGAGAGCTGTGGAACTTGTTGGGCTATTACTGAAGGGGAAGGCAGGGACTTGATTTTCTAGGAGGATGGAGCCCAGGTTATATGGTGAGCATCCACCTATATGGATTGAGTTTCGACAGGGGTTTATTGATGAGTTTATTACTGAGGGGGTGAAGACCCGTAACGTAATTCGGTTTGAGCAGTTAGAGTAGGGGGATAGATCAGTTGAGGAGTACGTGGAGGAGTTCATCAGGTTGAGTAGGTATGCTACTCACATTGTACCTATTAAGGCTGATTTGATTAGCAGGTTTAGGAGGAGACTTCATGCTGCACTTCATAATGCATTACTGGCTACTGAGTTTACTTCTCTGACGACAGTTATTGATAAGGCCACACAGATGGAAGAGAAGTATAAGGCATAAAGGGGAAAGGGGGACCAGAAGAGGAAAAAAGGTCTAGGACCTCAGGTTAGGAGGGGGGAGAGATCTCCCAGCCTAGGTAGATAGAGCCAGTGCCTTGATTTGAGCAGAGATCATCAGCTAGTAGTCAGAGAAGGAGGGTTCAGAGTAGGGTATCGCCAGTGGTTTAGTCAGCACCTGCCTATTCTCATGGTTCTTCGAGACTAGCTGCACAGACACCTAGCATTCCTAGTTGTGAGTTTTATGGATGGAGATATGAGAATGAGTGTTGGAGACAAAGTGGTGCTTGTTTGAGATGTGGCCAGCAGGGCCACTATGCTAACAAATGTCTATTGAGGGATGAACAACAACCATCTATTATGGTTCTCAGTGAATAGTACAGATGAGTCAGAATATGGGTAGAGAGGCTTCAGACAGAGGCAAAGGCAGAGGAGGACAGACTCCCAATGGTAGTCAGGCCCTAACTGGTAGGGGTCAGGGTAGAGTATTTGCAGTCAACACCCAGGAGGCCCAGAGATCAGACAATGTGGTCACAGGTACTATTTTGATTCATAATGAGATTGCAGATTCTTTATTTGATTCGGGTGCTACTCATTCTTTTGTGTCACCACACTTTGCACATAAATTGTTTAAGGAAGGAAGATTATTAGATATGCCTTTAGTGATTGCTACTCTTATGGGTGAGAGTGTTGATGTGGATTATTTTTACCTTGACTATGTGATTGAGATTGATAATAACATATTGCGTGCTGATATGATTGAGTTACCTGTGTTAGAGTTAGATGTTATTTTGGGTATGGATTGGCTTACAAGGCACCGGGCAGTTATTGATTATTATTGGAAGAAGGTCAGATTTCAGCCTGAGGGGCAGCCAGAGTTTGAGTTTCAGGGTGATATTCAGGAGTTTCTGGTTAATCTTGTTTCTGCTATCTAGGCTAGGAGGATGACTGGCAAAGGCTGTTCAGCCTATTTGGCTTATGTGATAGATGTGCAAAAGTCTACTATACAACTTGATCAGATATCGGTAATTCGGGAGTTTCCTGAGGAGTTGCCCGGATTGCTCCCCTGATAGGGAGATTGAGTTTGAGATTGAGGTGCATGTAGACACTGACCCTAGATCCATTCCTCCATACAGAATGGCTCCAGCAGAACTGAAGGAATTAAAGGTGCAGTTACAGGAGCTATTGGATAGAGGGTTCATCAGACCGAGTAGTTCTCCTTGGGGTGCACCGGTATTATTTGTAAAGAAGAAAGATGTCTCTTTGAGGATGTGTATAGATTATAGACAGCTGAACAAGGTGACAGTGAAGAACAAGTATCCATTGCCTCAGTTAGATGACTTGTTTGATCAGCTGCAGGGGGCTAACCTTTTTCGAAGATTGATATGAGGTTTGGGTATCACCAGTTGAAGATTAAGAAGGGTGATATACCTAAGACTGCTTTTAGGACCCGATATGGGCATTATGAGTTCTTAGTGTTGCCATTCGGGTTTACCAATGCACCAGCTGCTTTCATGGATCTGATGAACAGGGTGTTCAGTTCATATCTGGATAAGTTTGTCATTGTATTCATTGATGACGTACTTATCTATTCTAGGAGTGAGGAGGAGCATATGAAGCATCTGAGGATTGTTTTGCAGACACTTCGAGAGCATCAACTGTATGCTAAACTATCTAAATGCCAGTTCTGACTAACCGAAGTGTGTTTTCTTGGGCATGTGATATGCAAGGATGGTATCAAGGAGGATCCTCAGAAGATTGAAGCAATTACTAATTGGCCTCAGCCTACCAGTATTTCAGAGGTCCATAGTTTTCTGGGTATGGCAGGGTATTACAGTAGGTTTGTGAAGGATTTTTCCAAGATTGCAACTCCATTGACTAGATTGATGTGAAAATAGGAGCATTATTTATGGACTGATGAGTGTGATCGTAACTTTCAGACTTTGAAGTATTGCTTCACCAGTACTCCAGTATTGGCATTGCCATCAGAGGAGGAGAAATTCACTGTGTATTGTGATGCCCCTCGGATTAGATTGGGGTGTGTGCTGATGTAGAATGGTAGGGTGATTGCTTATGCTTATCGTCTGTTAAAAAAGCATGAAGCAAATTATTCAACTCATGATTTGGAGATGGTAGCAGTAGTATTTGCATTGAAGATTTGGAGACACTACTTGTATGGATAGAAATGTGAGATTTATACTGATTATAAAAATTTGTAGTATATATTTCAGCAGAAGGATCTAAATCTTGGCAGCATAGATGGGTGAAACTACTTAAGAATTATGACTGTGAGATCCTTTATCACCAGGATAAGGCCAATGTAGTGGCTGAAGCACTGAGCAGGAAGTCCATGGGTAGTCTAGCTCATATTGTGGTTGGCAGGAGACCCTTGATTCGAGAGATGAGGGATTTGGCAGATATGGATGTGGATTTGGATTTGGGATCCCAGGATCAGAACCAAGCTCTGATAGCCCAATTTTGGGTGAAGTCACTGTTGCTTAATGATATTAAAGTGGCTCAGGATAGGGATCCTTACCTTTTAAAGCTTAAGGGAGATATGTAAAGTGGTAAGATGATAGAGTTTACAGTGGAGGATGGCGTACTGAAGTGTGGGAAGCGTATATGTGTACCGGATTTTGATGGGCTACTGGATCGGATTATGAGAGAGGCTCACTACTCAACATACAGTGTACATCCAGGGATTTCCAAGATGTACCATGATTTGAGAGATGTATATTGGTGTCCTAGTATGAAGAGAGATGTAGCTCAGTTTGTATTCAAATGCTTAGCATGTCAACCGGTTAAGTTTGACCATCAGAAGCCATCATGGTTGCTTTAGGAGATTGAGTTGCCAGAGTGGAAATGGGAGCATGTTATTATGGATTTTGTAGTGGGTCTACCGAGGACTAATAAAGGTTATGACTCCATATGGGTGACTGTAGACTGTTTGACGAATCTGCTCATTTTCTAGAGGTTAAGACCAGTTATACGACATCTCAGTATACACTGTTATATGTGGATAAGATTGTGCGACTTTATGGAGTTCCTTTGATGATCATTTCAGAAAGAGGTACACAGTTTACTTCTCTGTTTTGGTAGAAGTTTCAGGAGGCCATGGGTACCCAGTTATGGTTCAGTATTGCTTTCTATCCGCAGACTGATGGATAGTCGGAGAGGACAATCCAGACTTTGGAGGATATGCTTCGGTTATGTGTTTTGGATTTCAAAGGTAAATGGGATTACTATCTGCCATTGATTGAGTTCTTTTACAACAACAGTTTCCACTCTTCTATTGGTATGGCTCCATTTGAAGCACTATATGGTAGAAAATATAGATCTCCAGTGTGTTGGGTGGAGCCAGGAGAGAAGCAGCTTGAGGGGCCAGAGTTGATCAGGGAAACCATGGAAAAAGTGCCTATGATTAGGGATCAAATGAAACTGCTTTCAGTAGGAAGAAGAGTTATGATGATCCAAAGAAGAAGGATTTAAATTTTGTTGTCGATGATCATGTCTTTCTTAAGGTCTCATTGATGAGGGGTATTATGAGATTTGGGAAGAGGAGAAAATTATCACCAAGGTTTATAAGCCCATTTGAGATTCTTAAGAGGATAGGTAATGTGGCCTATAGATTGGCTCCTCCACCTAATATGAGTCATGTGCATCCAGTTTTCCACATTTCGATGCTGCGGAAGTATATATTTGATCCATCTCATATATTGGAGGTACAAGATGTGGGTCTCAATGAGGACTTGTTTTATGAGGAGCTACCAGTCGAGATAGTTGATCGATAAGTCAGATAGTTGCGGAATAAGGAGATCCCGATGGTAAAAGTGCTCTGGAGAAACCAGTCTATAGAGGAGTGCACTTGGGAGAGTGAGCAGGAGATGAGAGACAGATATCTATTTTTGTTCCAGTAGTGAGGTATGTATTTATTTAAATTTGAGAACGAATTTTTTTGTAGGGGTAGAAGGTAATACCCTAGAAAGTTATAACATATATGCATGATTTAATTCTCAGTATATAGTTAAAAGTCTTGAAATGATAGGAAATAATTTTAGAGACACAGTTAGAAAGCAAACTAATTACTTTTCCGGAAATCGGCGGTGTCGGAACACTGCCGAGAAATTAGCAGTCCGGTCAATAGAAGAATTTTTGAATTGGACATGGGTAAAAGATCACCATAATGCATGTGTAATTTTAGTAAAAAGAAAGAAGTGAAAAATATTTAGTAACACTGAAAAAGTAACCAATGGCAAAATCGTAAATAAAAGGTAAATGTGAAAATTGGTCCATCGGAGTTACAGAATGACTCTAAAACCATTTTTATAAATAAGTATAAATTAAAATAAGCTTGTTGACTTCCCACTTTTAATTTCAAATCCTGACAGAATAAATTACAGAAGAAGTTGGGGTCAAAACCTAATTACTTGATAGTTTAAGAAACAAAGTGTAATTTGCCATATGATTTTAGTATAAAAGCAACACTTAGAAAATTTTGGCTCATCTTCTGCTTCTTTCTTTGTCTTGGCCGAAACTTCCTTCATCTTTTCTCCCATCCATTTCTTCACTTTCTCACAAAATTTCCTAAAGAGAATTGATAGAAAACTTGACTGTCAACTTAGTTCTTTCAAATTTCATCATCAATTTGCAAGAAAGAGCAAAAGAAATTAAGAAAAATTAGAAGCAAGATTTTGGATTCTTCATCCATGAAGGTAAGAAGTTAGTTTTTGTTTTTATGGTTTAGTTAGATGATTTTAAGGTTGAATTGAATGGGTTTTAGGTTAGATTGCATCAATTGATGCAAATTAATGAAAATGCCTAAATTACCTAGCTTCTTTGAAGTTATATGAAAGGGTTTGATGATTTAGTGTTAGTTTATATTAATTGATATTAGATTATGTCAATTAGACGTTAGTAAGTAACTAATTGGTGGTTAATTTGATGTAGAATACAAGATTTGATAAAGTTACCCTAATTGGCTCAATTAAAGAACTTGGGTGAAAAGAAATTTTCCAAAGCAATTGGAAGGCTTAGGTGAGTCTTATATGCATCAAATAACATGCCTAGCATCTTAGCTTGATTATTGGAATTCATATGAAATCATCATGTTTTGGCCGAACCTATGTTACTATTCATATGCCTTGATTTTGTCTCGAATTCCATAGCCATTTTGATCCAATTTGTGTTGTTTAATCTTGTTTCTTTGATACCTATTGTATAATTGCCAATGTGTTTTGTTGTTGATTTAAATGGGCAAGCCAAATTTGCACCAAAACCTAATTTATTGGCTTGCCATTGTATGCCCACTATATGTTTGTGAAAATGCCTAGTTGTTTTACCTTTGGCCTATTACTTTGTACTCCATAGGCCTACCATTTAAATGCCATTGTCGCCAGCGATATTGGCATGCTAATTGGCCTATCGTTTTCCTTCGCGGAGCTAACTTTTGTTCCATGTGTTTGTTGATTACCAAACCAATTGCCTTTGATTATATATCATCTATAGCAATGCCATTGATCTTATTGATAATTGATTGATTGATATTGAGATTATTGATATGGAGGATATGATTGTTGCATAATGGTGTCCATTGATATGTTGCTTCCTTATATTGATCTTAATGTGGCTTAACAGAGCTACCGCTACAACATGATAGTGGAAAAATACTGTCGGCGACGTGCACATTGTATTATTGGTGCCCTAGCTAGGAGGGGTTATGGTCTTGGCCATAAGACCTGATCAGTCTTATGCTCATTGATTATGCTACTAGTGACTGTATGTTCGCATATAGTCCATACTGATTCTACTAAAGATTGTATGATTTCATATAGTCCATCCCTTTATCTGTCTTTCCATATGACACCGAGCCTATACTATATTCTTTGACTATTCTGTAACCTGTTATTGATTCTGTATACTGTTATCTTGACCTATTGGCACCATTGTTCCATTGTTACCTAGTGATTATTTGATGATGCATATAGATTCACTGAGTATCTTATATACTCACATTTTCTTTGTTTAACCATTTTAGGAGAGGAGTAGATTGCACAATCTTACCGTTTGTCATCTGAGGATTTCTGCTAGCCGTTTCTGATGTATATATTATGAATTTTGTATTATTTTTTATGTTCATAATCTAGCTGCTCCATGGGGTATGTATGGGTTAGCTAGGAAATGAACATGTATATATTTATGTATCTGATGATATATGATGAGTATATGGTATATTAGTATAACTGTTATAGCCAACTGCACTAAATTACAGAATGAATTGCAGAATAATATAATGGATGGTAACTAACTAAACTGGACAATATATTATGGTTTATAGATTATGCATGTGATACTGGATTCTACGGGTGCCGTTCGCCATTGGCATCTCCCGCATCTTTGGACAGTCGTGATCCAAAAATGGGTCGTGACAATTACAACCAATTGCACTAAATTACAGAATGAATTGCAGAATAACAAAATGGATGGTAACTAAGTAAAATGAATAATAACTTGTGGTTTATAGTTTATGTATGTGATACTGGGTTCTACGGGTGCCAGTCGCCATTGGCATCTCCCGCATCTTAGGACCGTCGTAATCCGGAAATGGGTCGTGACAGCTTGATCCTGAATGTAATCTTCAAAACCTCTCTAATGAAAGTGGTTATGTAATCTCGCAATGACTCCCTTTCTCACTGCATTACAGTTTCGAGGAAGTGAGTCTTCCTCTCAATTGGAATATTGGAGGCGAACCTCTTAGTGAACAATTTTGCCAATGGAGGGAAGGAACTAATGCTTCCTTTAGGCAAGTTATTGAACCACAAAGTGGCTCATTCTTTTAGAGTTCCTATGAAGGCTCTATACAAAGCTTCATCATCAATGGTATGGAGTTCCATAACATGCTTATAGTCCACGATGTGGATACTTAGATCTGTATTGCCACTATACTTCTCCATCACTAGTGGTTTGAATTTAGCTGGCATGTTGTACTCTTGAATCTGTTTGAAAAATTGTGACTTAAGATTCAAGAGTGACTTGCTATTTGCGTCTTTCTCTGGCTCACTTTTCCCTATTTTCTCAAAAATCTCCTTTATTGACCCTTTGATGATTTTGATGATAAGTTTCAATCTCTTAAATATTCATTGTGTTGTATTGTATATTCTTAGTTTTTGAATTATTTGGCCTTATGATTGTTTGATCTTTTAACTATTATCTTTATGTATTATTTTAATCTTATGGTTGCTAAATTCATTGTATTTAAAAGTACAAATGCAATATGCTTGTGTTTGTGCTCAGTTACCTTGTGCAAGATCATGTAATGGCTATTACATTACAGTAAGGATCATTATGAATTATTGATGAGATTGGACAGAAAAGACACAGAGACTTTCTTAATTCCTGTTACAGAATGTAATGCCTATTATAATTCTAGAACGTCGTTACACAATAGTAACAACCGTTATAGAGAAAATTGTCAAAATTGGGCAAAAGTTATAGAAATAATCTTCATTCCCATTACTGATCAAGAATGCCTATTACGCATATATTGCTGAAAATTAGAAGAAGGTACAAAGAACAAATCTATCAAGCGTTATAGTTCTCCATACTTTTTATGCTTCTTATAGAACGCTCGTTACAACTCCATAATGCTCATTACTGGTGATTAGGCTATCACATCAGATGGATTAATTGAAATTTATAGCCTTTATAAACTTTGATCAAAGCTTTATCAGCATTAAATGAAGTCCAAATGGCCATATTTATTACAAGACATTGAAGAATATAAATAGATGATAATTTGAAGATAGAGTAGACTTTCGAATGTCTTTGGGTGACTCTTAAAAGTTTTTGCAAGTCAAAACTATTATTCTAGTGAAATTGTTCTTATCTTCCAATCTCTTGTAGTTTTTAACACTTTGAGCTTACATCTTATATCTTTAGTGTTCATACTAGCTTGTGCTAGTTGAAAAGCTTTGTGTTTTTATTTATAATCATTGTAAAGTCTTGAGATTGACTTTAAACATCTTGTGAGTCTTTGTGAAGAAATACTTGATTGGTGGGAAGTTAAATATAAAGAAGGGCAAAATCCCTTAGAAAATATTGTAAAGGTTGGGTTATGGACCCAGTTTAGTAGAATCTCAATATTGGATTGATGTTGAGAGAAGTGGACGAATAAGAATATTTTTCTCCAATCTACTATAAATTAGCTAAGCTTTCTCTACTCAATCTCTTTTTATTGCTTTGCTTAAATGTATATTGGTTATCATTGCAATTGAGTTTAAATTGTGGTTAAATTCTTTATATTCCTATTCACCCTCTCTAGAAATATTATCATAGTGGGATAACAATTGGTATCAGAGCTTGTACTATATTTTATTCAAAATCTCAAAATTTTTAGAGCTTACGATCTATTTCTATGGCAGGAACTTTTGCTTCTACTTTCTGTAATACCCTATAAAAGCTTATCATATTTTTATAAATAAAGTTCTCAGTATGTGGTTTGAAATTATCGAAATGACTAAAGATAATTTTAAAAACTCAGTTAGAATAAAAACGAAAACTTTTTCGAAAATTGTCAGTGTCGATATCGCTGCCGCAAAAATAGCAATCCAGTCGACAGATGAATTTCTGATTTTGACTAGAGGGTAAATAATTATGTATATGCATGTGTAAATACAGTAAAAAGAAAGAGGTGAAAAATATTTAAGAACATTGATAAAGTAAGCGATGGCAAAACCATAAATAAAGGGAACTTTAGGGGTATAGTAAAATTTTGACAATCTGAGTTTCATAACGACTCTGAAACTATTTTTATATTAAATTATTAATAAAAATAAGATGTTTGAATATTCAATTTGAAATCCAAATCCCGATGAAATTGTCAAAATAAATTACCGAAGGAAAATGTGGCAAAAGCACAATTTAAGAAAAGTTGAAGGACCAAAAGAAAATTTATCAAATATGACTTACTATATAGGCCACACTTAGAGAATTTTTGCCCATTCTTATTCTTGTTCATCCATAGCTTCTCACACCATTTTCCATTTGATTTTTCTTTCATTTTGTTAAGGAAAATCCATGGAAACTTGATTTAAACACCATATAATCCATCCTCCATCCATTTCCATCCATAGGAATCAAGAAATTTTTAAGAACAATGCATATGGGATTTTTGGACATTTCACAAATTTGAGGTAAAATATTATTTTGGTTGATTTTAAGGTTGATTTAGGGTTAATTGATGTTAGTTAGATTGGGTAATTAGTTTAATTGCATCAATTGATGCATATAGTATTTTTACCTAATTTTCAAACACTAAACCTAAGTTGTATGCATTGATTTTGTGCAAATAGATTAGTATGTGTAAATTGTGTATAGAATAAGTTAATTGATGAATAATTGATGGTTGAATTGTTGTAGAAAATTTGGTTGAAGAAAATTGCTCATTTTAGCTATTTTGAGGAATTTGAAGAAATTGGTGGAAAAGCAATTTTGCTTGGTGATTTAGAGTGATAGGTGAGTCTTTTATGCATCATTTTTTATACCTAAAGTGTTAAATTGCCAATTGGAATCCATATGTGAAAAGGTCAAAGCGGCCGAACCTAATTAGGGCAAAATTGCCTTATTATGTTCTTGTTTTTCCTATGGCTTTTACATGCCAAATAGATTCATTTGATGATGTTTATTGAGTTGTATTTAATGCCTATGGAATTGCTTACATTGTGTGTTGTTGATAATTGGGACAATGTCAATGTTGCACCAAAACCTTACCAAAATGCCATTTCATTGTTGCACACAATGTGTTCGATAAAATGTCTAGCTTAAAAATCTATAGGCCAACCATTTGAATGCCATTATTGCTAGCGACAATGACATGCCAATTGCGTCAACTTTTTGGCCATAAATGATCGACTTATGTTTGATCCCATTGTTAGTTACTAGACCTTTGGTCATTGTATAATGGATTTTTATTGATATCTTATTAATTCTATTGCTCATTGAATTGATTGATGATGAGTTATTAATGCTTGGTGATACTATATTTTTGAAATGGTATCTATTGATTTGTTTATTTATTCTATTGATTTCGATGTGATTTGACAGAGCTACCGCCCCAATAGGGTAGTGAGTACATACTGTCAGCATTGTGCACAATGTATACGGTTATGCCTTAATTGGGAAGGGCTATGAGTCCTAGTCATAAGACCTGATCCGTCTTATGTATATTGATATGAGATTGATTTGTGCTTGACACATTTCTATGTGTATGGCTCTATATATGTCATTATATATCTTATCCATGTGATAAACTCTCTATTGATGCGATCATTGAATTCCAGACATATTCTGTAGTTAATTCTATATTCTAGAGATTTTGAGCAGATTGATTTATTTATCTCATCTGCCTATTGGTTTATTGATATTCCATTGTTGGTCGATGCATATTAGATTCACTGAGTATCATATATACTCATGCTCTCACTGTTTCCCTCTCCAGAGGCAAAGTAGGAGGCATATATCCCAACATTTTGACTCTCCGTAGATTTTGTAATCTTTTTATCAGTGTAATTATATGAACACAATATATTTTTGTATGTTCATATCTTAGCTGCTCCATGGGTTACGTACAGTATAGTTAGTGTATGAACATGTATGTATGGGTATATTGGAGATTAATTAATGATATGACTATGGTAATTCAGAAAGTTACAAAATGAATGATAGAGTAACAGAATGAATAGTGTTTATGTGAGTGTATGATTATAGACTATTATATGATTAATGATGGGTATAGATGTTTCCGCTGCGATATTGTTTTAGTATGAAATTTTATTGATGTGATTGATGGGTTATACGGGTGCCGATTATCTCGACATTTCCCACACCTTAGGACCATCGCGACCCTCAGGATCGGGTCGTGACACTTTTATATTTGATAAAGGATAATGCTCAACAAGACCACTACCATTTTGTGGAGTCAATTACAATCAATGGAAAGTTAGAATGAGAGTTTATATATATTCTAAACGATGTGAACTTTGGAAAGTTATCGAGAAATGATCATATGTGCCTATAGTGGAGAACTCATCAACTTTAAAAGAATATTCAGCATATACAACTAAAGATAAAAGAAAAACAACTTCAAAGCTATGAATCTTTTATTTTGCTATTTTGATGCCACAAAATTTAATCACGTATCAACATGTGATTCGACAAAGGAAATTTGTAATGTACTTAAAGTAACTCATGAAGACACAAATCAAGTAAAAGATACAAAAATCAACCTGCTTGTGTCTAGCTTTAAGAATTTCACTATAAAAAAGGAAGAAATAATTAATGAAATGTACAAAAAATTCACTACTATAGTGAATGACTTGAAGGGGCTTGACAAAGTTTTCACTCAAAAAGAGTTTATTACAAAGCTTTTGAGATCACTACAAGTAAAATTTGATGCCAATGTAGAGGGTTGAGGGGGGCTGATGTGCCAAAAATACATCAGCCCCCTGTTGTGTAGGCTTTTTAGTGCCCAAAAAATTGTTATAAAATTTCTTAAAAATCATAATACTATAGTATTTTTTATAACGAATCCAATAAAATATTTTTTGTACAAAACAAAAATCAAATGGATTCAAAAAATGCAATATAAGTGTATTAATTATAGACCGTTAAAATCTAATGGTCTAGATTTAACATACTTCTAACATATGTTTTTAGATCCATTTGATTTTTATTTTGTACAAAAAATATATCATTGGATTCGTTATAAAAAAATACTATAATATTATGATTTTTAAAAAATTTTACAAAATTTTTTTGGGCACTAAAAAGCCTACACAGTAGGGGGCTAATATGTTTTTGGCACATCAACCCCCCTCAACTCCAAGGTAGATGCAAATGAAAAATCCAAGAATTTAAGTTCTTTAACTATTGAGGACTTAATTGGAAATCTTATGACCTTCTAGTCGAAGCTGAGTAGTAGAGAAGCTACTAGAGAAAAGGAAGAGGAGAAGTCTTCCAAGAAAGAAAAAAGAATTGCTCTAAAGGCAATTATTGAAAATGAAAATGATTTCTCTAGTGAGGAAGAAAAATATGATGAAATAGCTCTTTTTACTAGAAGGTTTGACAAATTTTTGTCAAGAAATAATCTTAAAAGAAAAAACTTCAAAGACAAGAAGAAGATAGAAGGTAAGAAAAATAAGATTATTTGCTTTTAATGTAAAAAGGTCAGACACATGAAAATAAATTGTCCAAATGCTAAACACAAGAGAAGAAAGAAAGGAGATTCAAAAAGAAGAACAAAACTTGTGCCGCTTGAAGAAAGGAGATTCAAAAAGAAGAACAAAACTTATATTCAAAATGTAAGCTCTAAAAATACATTCCAATCACTTTGCCTTTGAAATTATCACCAAAGCTTACATTTTGT
Source organism: Aleurites moluccanus (assembly GCA_948193065.1). Lineage (NCBI taxonomy): Eukaryota > Viridiplantae > Streptophyta > Magnoliopsida > Malpighiales > Euphorbiaceae > Aleurites > Aleurites moluccanus. The sequence goes on from CANXYC011727592.1 coordinate 53,252, forward strand.
AATTATCACCAAAATACATTCAAAGTTATTTGTAAGATCTTGTATTTTTAGAGTACTTGAGAAATATTATAATTGTGTTATATAATTGTTCCTGTAATTTAAATTTAGTAGGATGATTTAATTGTGTACAATTATTTAAGTTATAAGAAAATATTTTATATATTTATGATTAATTCTATTTTTTTAATTTTTGATATTATTTTAAGTTAGTTGAAATTATTAATATCCATTTTATTTGTATATATTTAATTTAAAGTTTGAAATATTAAAGTTGATTATTTTGATTTAAATGTAAATATATTTTAATTAATTTAATTTTTGAAGTTTAAATATATAGATATAAGAATTTAAATTAAATTTTTTGACTAATAGAAGAAATATATGTATATATAAGAAGATTTTATTATTAGTAATTGTTTAATAAATCAAAAATAATATTTAGTAATTATTAGTAGATTAGGGTTAACTTTATTTAGTAATTATATATATATATATATATATATATATATATATATATATATATATATATATATATATATATTTATTTATTTATATTTATTTATATATATATTTAAAAATATATATTTTAATAATTATATATTTATTTTATTAAAAAAAATAACTGAATAATCAAATTAAAATATGTTAATTTAATTAATTTTATAAAAATTTTAATTTAGTTCAGTCCGACTCAAAATTTAATTTAATTCTTTTTTTTATAATTTCAATTCAATTATTTTGGGCCTTTGAAATTTTGTTCATATCAAATCGAATTAATCGAATATTTACATCTATCTAGAATTAACTTTACAACAAATAATAAAATAATAATTATGAATGAAGTGTTATTAATCATTATCTTGAAAACAAATCTATATTACATTTAAAAAATCTTTATTTTGACATTAAGTAATACTATTTTTTTTTTTTTCATGGTTGGAAGATTTTATAATATGAGATAAATTAAGATATATTTCATCAGTTTCATAATAAATATCTTATTTTTTTTTTTTATTATGTCTCAATTTAATTATCTTATTTTTTAATTTAAATTATAATTTATCTTAATTTGATAATAATGTTCTCATTAAAAATATATTAAAAAATATAAAAATTAATTAAAAAAAATAAAACATGAGAGAATTAGAAAGATGGAGTGAGATTAAAGTAATTAATAAATTAAAATAATAAATAAATTAAAAAAGCTAAAATAGACTAATAATTTTTTTTTTAATAATCGTATATTTTACAATAAAAATATTTATTATACGACGGACGGAGGGAGTAGCAAATAATTAAACATCTCTCTGTATAAAAAGCTCAATCCAATAATTATTTAGAATTTTTTTTTATTATATGTCAAGTAATTCATAAAAAAATAAATTTATATATAAAATCATTTTATAAAAAATTAAATGAAGTCATATCATCAATTTTCACTTAATTATTATATTTATTATGTAGATTTTAATTAGAAATTTATTATATAGAATAATATATATATAATGTATTGTTAACGTCTATAGAATTTTCTCTTTAAACAATATTTTCAATTTCAACTCTGCATATTGAAAAGTAAAATCGATGCTGCAATTTAGTTGAAAGTTTATACCCACACTTTTGGATGTCCATATTTTTTCAATTTTTTTTTTTTTGCACTCATAAATTATAATCGGTTAATTTATTTATAATCACTTGTTAAATATAAACAATTGGTTTCGAATATAGATAATTAATTTATTAAATATTACTCATTCATAAAGGTTGCAAATTAATAACATTTTATTTAATGATTTATATCTAAATTATTATCTTTCACTCCATGTATGATAAGAGTGAAATATATAAATTTATCATTATGCCAATAGAAAGATAGGAGAAGTAAACTCTTATTTTTACCTAATAATTTTTTTTTTAAAAAAATATTTTAATTATTTTGGTGATAAACGATAACTCTATCCTAAAAATTAATCTATCATAAATAAAAATTTAAATATAACGAATGTTTAATAAAAAATTTTGATTTGTAACAGCGTTATCATATCCGTTTGATTAGCGATTAACTTTTAAGTAACTGTTAGATAGTCAAACCGTTAAATAGTCAAATCACAACTGTTTTGAAAAATCTAAATTTAAAATTTTTTTAAAAAAATTATACTTATTCAAAAAAAAAAATTAAATTATCCTTTTAAAAATAATATCTAAATAAAAAAGTAAATATTAATATTTATTTTTAATAATTATTAAACATAATAACAATTAATAATTAATAATAAATTTATCAAATACTGACAGCATTCAGCTATTAGGTAATAATTATTAGTTATCAATTATCAGTCACTCGTTGTCAGTAATTTCTGCTAAAAATAATTAAATCAAACGGTGCCGTAATAATATTTTCTTAAAAGAGATTAATGGGGTATTTGAATTTCAATTTGAAATCTAAAATTCAGTAACAACTTAAAAATGATTTCAATTTGAGATCTAAAAGTCAGTAACAACTTAAAAATACAGTAGCCTGCAGTGTTTTTAAGTTACTTGAATATTTAGCAATAAATAATTAAATGACTATGTGTTTTTTTCACTTAAATGAAATTTTTTTAAACATAATTTACTAGCTTATGGTAAAATTACCACAAAATTATTTTTTATAAAATTTCAATTTAGCAATTAAGTTGTCAATCATAAGTAGATATCCAATACAACTGTAAATGCGGTAAAATATTTTTTTCTTTAAAAAAAAAATAATTCTAACTCCGTCCAACTCATCATCTAATGACAAATGAACATGAACAGAAAACTTTTTCTTTTGGCTTCAATTTCTAATTCTATCAACCAACAAAACAGACAACAGCACGGCTAAAACCCTGATTACCTGACCTTAAGAATCCAAATTATTATTAAAAAAAAAAAAAAAAAAACCCTCTCTTTTAAGTCACAAGCCTCCATTCCCTTCATCATCCTCTTCTTCTTCTACTTCCATGTTCAAAGACGTGCAAGAAATGGCTTTTGGACTTTGAACTTTGTGTCCCATTACATCCCATCTCTCACCCATTGAAATTTGACCAATCTCATTAATAATTTTTCTTTTCCCAATTTATTTTATCTTTCTTTTATTTATACTCCATCCACTCATTATAAATAAATATATTTCTTTCCTTTTCAAGAATTCTTCAGATAGTAAAACTAATAAATAAATATTCAAAGATTTTAAAGAGAGAGAGAGACGCGTCTTCAAGAATCTCCCTTTGTCTCTCTGTCTCTCTCTGTTTTTCTGAGTATATATAATCTCTGTATCATCATCATCTACCCTTATACGTGGTGGTTCTTGATTCTTGTTTCTTGAATAGTGGTGGTTGTTATAGTTGTATCAAACTTTTCTAAAACCCAACCATCAATTTTCTTGTTTATACGGTGGTCCTTATTGTCTTTCTCTACGTGCACTTGTTCTGTTTTGTTATACACTATTTATATAACTCCTAAATTCTCCTCTAAAACCCATTTCTTGAAAACCTCAGTCTTACTCTTTTAGTGCCCAAACCCCAATATGAGTATTGAATCCACCATATCATCTTCCGCCTCCGCCCCGCCAGCCTCCGTTGGAGTCCAGATCAAGCAGTCCCGGCGATTACCTGATTTTCTACAAAGTGTGAATCTTAAATATGTTAAATTGGGTTATCATTATCTAATTAGTTATTTGTTGACTCTTTGTTTGATTCCTTTAATGGCGGTCATTATCGTTGAAGCCTCTCAACTGAACCCAGAAGACATTCACCAACTCTGGCTACAACTTCAATACAATCTTGTTAGCGTCATTGTCTGCTCTGTTTTTGTTGTTTTTGGGTCTACTGTGTATATTATGACCCGACCCAGATCCGTTTATCTAGTTGATTATGCTTGTTATAAGCCTCCATCGCATCTCCAGGTCAAATTTTATCAATTCATGGAGCATTCAAAGCTAACTGGAGATTTTGATGATTCCTCATTGGAATTTCAGCGCAAGATTTTAGAAAGATCAGGACTTGGTGAAGAGACTTATGTCCCTGAAGCTATGCATTCTATTCCACCAAGACCATCAATGGCTACAGCAAGAGAAGAGGCAGAGCAGGTGATGTTTGGTGCATTGAATATTCTTTTTGCTAATACCAATATCAAGCCTAAAGATATTGGTATTCTTGTTGTAAATTGCAGTTTGTTTAATCCCACACCATCACTTTCTGCCATGATTATTAATAAATATAAATTGAGGGGAAATATTTTGAGCTTCAATCTTGGAGGTATGGGGTGTAGTGCTGGGGTTATTGCTATTGATCTTGCAAAAGATTTGTTGCAAGTTCATAGGAATACTTATGCTGTAGTTGTGAGTACAGAGAACATTACACAAAATTGGTATTTTGGGAACAAGAAATCAATGTTAATACCAAATTGTTTGTTTAGAGTTGGCGGTGCTGCTGTTTTACTCTCAAATAAATCTACAGATAGAAGAAGAGCTAAGTATAAGCTTGTTCATGTGGTTAGGACCCATCGCGGAGCTGATGATAAGGCGTTTAGGTGTGTGTATCAGGAGCAGGACGATGCTGGAAAAACTGGGGTTTCTTTGTCAAGAGATCTAATGGCAATTGCTGGTGGTGCCCTTAAGATTAATATCACTACATTGGGTCCTTTGGTTCTTCCAATAAGCGAGCAACTTTTGTTCTTTGCAACTTTGGCTGCCAAGAAGTTGTTCAATGCCAAAGTGAAGCCTTATATCCCGGATTTTAAGCTTGCGTTTGAACATTTCTGTATACATGCTGGGGGAAGAGCTGTGATTGATGAGCTTGAGAAGAATTTGCAACTTTTGCCTGTACACGTTGAGGCATCAAGGATGACTTTGCATCGGTTTGGTAACACTTCATCGAGCTCTATTTGGTATGAGTTGGCTTATACTGAGGCAAAGGGCAGGATGCGGAGGGGGAACCGTGTGTGGCAAATAGCTTTTGGAAGTGGGTTCAAGTGTAACAGTGCAGTGTGGGAAGCTCTGAGGAATGTAAAACCCTCTACTGATAATCCATGGGTGGATTGCATTGACAGGTACCCCGTGCATTTAGTTGTGTAGTTTGCAAATAATTTGAGTTAGACACAGTTTGGAGGAGGGTACATTGATAGATTGACTGGAAATTACTCTGCAATTTTCTTCTGGCCTGTTTATTTTTCTTGTTTGATTTACTGGGTCAGGTCATATGTGATTTTATCATAAGTCATGGTGTCTTGTATCATTTGCTTAAGCATGAAGCATCTCGAGTAACAACAATGCTGAAACTCTGTTCATCTGCTTTAATGCTTAGATATTATAATGCTGAAGGCACTCTAAATATGACGTCTTCTGTTCTTTAAAGGGCATAAAAATGTACATCTAGATATGCTTATGTATTTAGTTATCCAGAGAATTCGTATATATAAGTGTCATGGTTTACAAGGCAGTTGCTAAAACTGATTACTTGGATCATTTTCTTAGGGATCCCTTTCTAACTTGAACATAAGCATATAGGGAGCACTAGTTGATTTTCCAATACTTCCTCAATTCTCATGAACCAACACAAGGTAATTGAATCGGGCATTCTTAGCTTCGATAATTTCTACGCCTTTTGCTATTTGTAAAAATCCTATTCTGCCAATTGCCATGATGTGGTTCTATTGTTATGTATTGTTACTAGACATTTTCGATCAGAATTACATGCCCTTGGTAGGATAAGATCGCTTATCTTCTTCATCAATTAGGTTTTTCCTTATTACAGATGATCTAGGGAAGAATCTGTTGTGACAAGCTCCCAGATATGGTGTCATACAGATCCATTGATGTGTTCTTGAATTACATGTACACTAATCATTAGTTGCAACCATTTACTTACCTAGCTAATTCTAGAGTACAGATGTTAAACTTCAACTATCCATTGTAGCCAGATACTCCTTTTTTTTTTTTTTTTAATTTTATCTGAGTCATATTTTAGGTCACCCTCCATGGCAGGGACGGAAGGAAGGGCAGGCCTGGACCACCCCAGTCAAACAAATATCTCATTAGTTTATAAAAAAATTTCATTTGGTCCATCTAAATTCAACTTTTTATACAGTCTCGGCCCTTTCAGGATTAATTTCTTGGCCCACCAGAATTAATTTTTTGGTTTTGTCCCTGCTCCATGAACTTGTTAGTCTTGCAGATTTCTGCAAAAATGTATCTTGAGTAACAGTTTGGGAACCTTCCTAAATAATACTCTTTTTTCTACCTGGGTCATACTTTAGGTCACTCTCCATAGACTTGCAAGTCCCGCAGATTTCTGCAAAAATGCATCTAGAGCGACAGTTTGGGAACCTTCCTAACTTGAAAAGAGCTTCTCGTGTTTCTGAAGCTACTAGCAATCTTCTACCTTAAGCCATTAAATGGCTTAACTGGAGGAATATTTTTGTCTTGTGAACATTTTCCTTTCTAAATCTTTTGCATTTCTTTAAAGGAATTGTTCACTGTTCTTTTCGATATCTTGTATAATGGCTCAAATCCCATGCTTATTCTTGTATATTAAATACTTGGATGATTATATGCAGGACTTATTCCTCTATTAGATAATATTAACTTCGTAACCACGTCCTCTATCAGATGATATCAACTTCGTAACAGTGTCGAGTTTGATAATAAGACAAACTTTTAGAACTACTTTCTTTACTAGATTTGGAAGAAATCAGTTTCGTGGCATGCTTGAGTTTCTTATAACAGTAATGCTTGAGTTTCTGTGTTGAGTGAAAAGTTGGACTGATATACCAAAGAATGAGTCAGGTAGCTGTTTTAGTCATGGTTGGTAAAATTGGACCGGACTAGCCGGTTGAATTGAAAAAATTATAAATCAAATAAAAAATTAGTCCGGTTAGTCTTCATATATCTATCCTCAAAAATCGGTTAAAAAATCAGTGAACCGGCCGAATCGGATTGATTTTTTTTATTTGAGCGGGTCAGATTTTTTTTTTAATTTTTTAATTTTTTTAAATTTTTTATTAAAATGACGTCGTTTTTATCTGTTTTGAGTTAAAAAAAATTAAGAGAAATTTAGTAATTTCGTTTCAATTTTATCAAATTTTAAAATCACGACTCTTTTACATGTTACCCTATTGTGTAAGTAAATATTTGAATAAGTTAATGTGCATAATTTACTCTCTCTATATATAATTTTTGACTTAATGTGATTGGATTGATATTATAAAAATATGATTTAATATAAATTTTTGATTTAATTATAATTATATTATATTTATTTTTATCATATATATATATATATAATAAATATCAAATTATATATATATATTAATTTTTTTAATTTAACCGGTTTGATTTTGATAGAATATCTGATTTTTTAATTTTTTATTTTTATTAATTTTTTAATCGATCCAATCGGTTGTTCATATCTTTAGGCCTTTGAGAGAAATATATGTTTACTGCAATTAGCTGCATTTTAGCTATTCATTTCCTTTGGATATTGACGTTTCACTAACATTTAGGTACTTGAGTCCAAAGTACATTAGTCACTGATGACTTATAATTGCAGATAAAGATTCATCAGTAAAAATGGTGGATCCAATCCATTTTAGTTGTCAATATATCAATCCCTTTCCCATTCCACTTTCAATAAACTCTCTTTCTTGGAGTAGGAGTGATAAAATCTCAACTTTTAATTGGACCAGAGAGATGAATTTAGTATAATAGTGTCAAAATTAGGCTGTGGTATGATCTTTTATGTAATGTACGGAAAATAAATTTAATAATAATAATAATAATATAAGTGATAGACTGCCGAGCTGTTTTAGGCCCATTGGGATATTAGGCCATAGAAACAAAGAGCTAGTGGGCCTTTAGATGGATTTGAAAAAAAAATTATATAAATTAAATAAAAAAAATTTAATCAAAACTCAAGCAAAATAAAAATAGTAACTATATGACTTTACAGTTCACATCAGGGTCTATTTAGATTGACAATATGTATAAAAAGAAAAACATGATGCATGCCTAGTCTTGTTTGTCAAAGAAATTTTGTTTTGAGTGAAGAGCAAGAAAAATATGATACAAGCCTACTCTTACTTAACACTCCTTATTCTCTACAACCTTCAAATTTTAATACTTTAATTTAGAAGACATGTGAAAATGGACGGTTTCCTAACATTCAAAACAAGAACAAGATTTATTACTTGAAAAAAAAAACTAGTTTTTATTGTAATTAATTTAAAATATTAAATGGTGGAACAATAAAAGGAATTCTTTTTTAGGTATTTATAAAATTAACCCAACTTTTAAAGGGAAATTTCAAATCAATTCTTAAAAAAATATTAAATTTCAAAAGCAAAAACTATATATATATAACGAAATTTAAATTTTAAAAATAATTTTTAAAAATATTTTTTGGTGAAATCACATCAGTAAGAATATATTAACTCATATTATTATATTTTTATGTATCTCAATTATATTACGTTACATCATTATATTTTTGTAGATTCCAATTAATATTTATGTATACTAATATTTAAAATTTTTGTATAATATCCTTTTAATTAATTGGTCTATATATAATAAATTTGACAACATATATATTTTATTTATTAATATTTAAAATTATTAAAAGATAGTATTTAAATTTAACTAAATAATAATAATAATAATCTACTTATATTAATTTTTTTTAAATAAAAAATTCATATAATGGGTAAGTTAAAATCTAATTCAAAGTTATATTATAAATGTTGGATTTTATATAATTTTAAAAGTGTGAACCTCTTAAAAGTTAGCAATTGAATTTGAAAAATTTAATTATATATGAATTCGTTTAATATTATATATTTAATCAATGTGTGATTTATTCACACACTTAATTTTTCATTATTTTTCATTCTGTTATTTTATATGGTTTAACAATATATATTTTATATTATATAAATTTCATTTTTAACTATTAATTGGACTTTATTTTTTCAAAAAATTATTAATATTATTTATATTTTATATGATATATACCCTATTTTTTTTTGTATGTGAATATAGACCTCACTTTAATTATTAATTGGACTCATTAATCTACATATCAATAAAAAAAAAATTAACAAAACATGTACATATACATAAATAAAAGAGAAAAAATAATTACTTTTAATTTAGTCTATGTGATATGAACCTAATTATTAAAAAAATTTGGGATGAAACTAAAAAATTAATTTTAGGTGAACTGAGAATTAAAATTAATTAGTAAGTGAAAATTAATCATTCTTAATTAAAGAAAGAATGATGAATACAAGTGATATGAAAGAACGATAAGAAAAATACTTGAGATTGTGCAAAAAATTAAAATAAATGGATCAAATAATTTTATTTATTATTTTTTTTTTTTATAAACTAATGAAATTTATTATTGACTGAGGTGGTTCAAGTCTACTTAAACCTATTGGTCACTTCTTCCCTTCAAAACTTGATCTATGACTATGAAATAGAGATTCCTAAATACTCTGAAATAGATGTTTGTTTTAGATGACTTGTTAATTGATAATACATTAAAATTGTGGGACACATATACAAGTGGCACATTGATGTGAATATACTGAAAAGAGACTCATTCATATTGAAGTCATTTTAAGTTGGAAGTAATTATATATATATATATATATATTAAAAAGAGAGATGGCTTCATTCCAATAAAGGATAACTTTTATAATGATCTCAATTACAGTAGAAGAAGTTGTTCACATATTGATACGAGCATCTACATTTTATACATTTGCTGCTATGGTGAGATATGAAGTACTAGCCTTGGGGCTTGATTAGACTTTGCTGCAGCTTCAGAGCCTAACTATGAATTAAAAAATTAAACCACAAAATAGATTAGAAATATATATAATGGAAAATCTGACAACAAAAAATTACTGTATCAATCTTCCATGGACTGTCTCCTAATTAAGACTGTTAAGCAGTTTTGGAGTTCAAGGAATTGCAAATTTCTGCTACTTTCAAAAATCTTAAGACTGCAGGGACCATATGTTATAATTGTAATGGGTTTGTGCTCTTGATGGGATACCCTATTCTTGGTCATTAAATTTTTTAGGATAAGTTAATTAATAAGAATAACTCTCCCATCTTCTTTAAATATCACTCAACACAGTGAATGCAAATGTAAAAATGAAAAAGTAAAAAATGGTGTATGAAAAAGTAGAAAGGTATGTGCTATAATACATCAATATGATGTTATTCAATATGATTAATCATTAAACTTTCTAGTACCAGTAAAAAATAAGTGTGCAAGGATACTTGTAGCAGTGGAAATAACTTTATAGCCATGTAAAATAACACAAATATACTCAATATTTGAACCCATGATTCTTGAATCTTGATCAAGAACCATTTTTAAATTTAATTGATCATGCATATGAACTTGCAATGCATGTTATCATGCTAATAATTCAGCAGTCGAGTATCTGTTTTGAAATGCTAGAATCATAGAGCATGCATCAAAAAAAAAAAAAAAAAAAAATACAAGAGAGATTAATTAAACGATTACCTTGTAATTAATTATTTAATTAGCATTGGTGCGGCTTCCAGAAGTACCAGACTTATAATTAGGGAAAGGAACACGACCAGACTCAATATGCTTAACATCTTCAATAAGGATTTCATAGTGTCTCTTAACATCTTCAGGTGACTTTCCACCAACAGCTTTGGCAATATTTTGCCACCGATCAGGTGTATCCTTATCATACAAAGCTAAAGCCTTCTCAAACATTTTATTCTCTAGAGGAGTCCAAGAAGAGTAATTTCTTGAACCTTGGTAGCTAGAAGACATATTAACTTTGCAAAAATATAAAGAAAATTAAGAGGTGGTTTGTTGAATTTGGTTTGGAGTAGTGAAGAGAGATTGGTGGCTTATAAATAGTAGAGAAGAGGGGTTGGATTGGTAGGTTAATTGGATACAGTTGGGAGAATCTGTCGATGCCCAAAGGTGGCAATGTATATTTTTTTAGTGTGACGAGTCTTCTTTGGAACCACAAGAACAAGTTCAGAGATAGAGACAGAGAGCAGAGCAGAGTCAATAGAATAATCAGAATTTCCCAGTTTTTAATTTTTAATTTAAATTCAAATTTTCTTGGCTATGCTTATTCTTCCATTAATTTAATTTTCACTTTTTATGTTAATTCTTGAATTATACTTATGTTTATGAGAATTGGAGAAGCAAATCAGAATTGAACTCTCGCTTTCGCTCTTAAAATGATTTCATTTTATCAATAAACTAAGGCATAGATTATCATTAGCCAGTATTAATTAATGTTTATTAATGGGTATTAAGAAAGGGAAACTGAAACTCCCTTCTTTTTAGCCAATTTAGCTAAAAATGTCATTGGAATTTATTTATATAATTTATCTTGAAAATGACTCCTCAAGTAATAACTGTAATATAATGTCTTCATTCATCTATCCAATCTGCCAAAAGGTGGAGGCTTTAGAGGAAAGAAACAAAATTGATAAAGTAAAGAGAGAGAGTTTAGTCAATTTCACCACTTGGAAATGCCTGCAAATTTTTCTTTATATATATATATTAAAAAAAAAAAAAATTGTTCCTTTACACTTTTTTCTCTTAATTGCATATAACATGAATTAAAAATATAAAATATATATTACTATTTAATCTCTCGTATTTAATCTGATTAATAAGTTCTTTCTTTTTTTTCAAGAAATGAATTAAATGGCTCCACATTTTCTTTAATATAGTTGTCATTTTGTTTAAAATAATTAAAAAATTTCATTAAGTGAATGAAAATAAGTATAAACTTGTATATATTATGTGATTATAAAATACAATGTAATATAGTATCTATTTTTTTATTTCTTGCTTTTTAAATAAAAACTCAAATTCAATTAAATTTTTTAATTTTTTATCATTTTTTTAAAAAAATAAAAATTATACTATACGTTTTAAATAATATAAAATTATATTTTTAATATAAAAAACAAAAAAAAATTCTACACTCTCAAAAACTATATAACCTTTCATTTTAATTATTTTTAAATGCATATATAATTTCTTTTACTTAAAATTTATATTATTATAATATATAAATATTTTTTAAAATTTTTAAAAGAAAAAATCAAATTCCATTGAATTAAAAACTAAAAAAAAATATATTATCTCAATTATGTAATAAAATTAATTTTGTATCTAATTAGACAAATTGAACAAAAATCACTAATCAATTTAATTTTTTTTTCTTTATAATTAAGGATATTTTAATAATTTTACTATTAAATCTGTCTTTAATTGCTAAAAATTATTTTGAATAATAACAAATGACTATTTTGTTAACAAAAAAATATATATATAAATGAATATTAATTAGTTTTCTAAAGAAGAATGATGACCTTGTAAATTAGATTAAATATGAAAGATTAAGTAGTAATATATCAATTATAATTTTAATCCATGTTAAATACTATTAAAAAAAAGTTTAAAGTAATAATTTTAATCAAATTATAAAATTGTGAACAATTTTAGAAATTTAAATATAATAATAATAATAATATATTTTTAAAAAATAAAATAAAATAATTAAAAATTAAAAATTCAGAGTATTTTAAACCGATAAACTACCCTATTGTTGGCTTTATATCAAGAAATTTTTCACCGAAGAGTTGGTGTAAAATGATAGTTAGGTATTTAAAAATATTTATTAAAAATAATTATTTTAAATAAAATATAATTATAAAATAATAATATTAAAAAAATTATAAATAAATTAATATAAAAATAAATTGAATGAGAAAAAAATGAGATTTTAATAGAATTATATTTTGTTATAATCATACCAATTAAGTGATAAGTCAGAATATCCATTTTTCATTTATTTATTTTATTTTTAAATTTATTTATTAAATATTATCTAAATTTTTAATTTTTAATGGATGTTCTTAAGATATTCGTTAGAAAAATCGATAATAATTTAGATAAATTAACTAATATCAATAAATTTTAAAATAATTTAAATGACAGATCATGATTGAATATCAACATCTAGTCATAAAATTAAAGATGAAGAAAATTGATGTGTTTCAATTACTTGTGTGGGAATTTCAAAGTATTAGTAACATCCTTGTTCATGGGCTTGTACCTGATATAATCTAGATCCACTTTGAAATGAAAATGAGGCCTAAAAGATCTTGATTCGAACAGAGTAGAACTCGAATTCAGTCGCGAGTTGGGCAGGAAGGACCCAGTGTTAACTTGTATCTTGAACCAGATGAGCTAACTTGGGTGATATGAGAGAAAAAAGAAAAGAAAAAAAAAAGATCATCAAACCCGTCGGAAAATTCTAAAATTTTGAACTGGTTTAATTCAAGTTAACCACAAACCAGATAAACATTGGTCCGATATAGGGACTTTGTAAGGTTACTTCAAGTTACATGTTAAATTTATAAAATGATGTGTAAAATCAATATTATTTTATAAGATTATTGAAAATTTTATAAAAAAAATTATTTTTTTTATAAATGTCTGCATGTTATAAAATAATAGTTAAAATCACTATTATTTTATAAGTTTATGATAAATTTTTTAAGAAATAATTATTTTTTATAAATAATTATAAGGTAAAAAATAATGGGTGAAATCATTATTATTTTATAAATTTATGTAGAGTTTTGTAAAAAATGTCATTTTTTTATAAATGCATGCAGGTTATAAAATAATATATAAATCACCATTTTTTTATAAATTTATGAAGAATTTTATAAAAAAAAAATATTTTTTATAAATGAATATGAGTTACAAACAAACGTTTAAAATTACTATTATTTTATAAATTTATGAAAAATTTTATAAAAAAAATTAATTTTTATAAATGATTGCAAATTAAAAAATATGTATAAATTCACCATTATTTTTTAAATTTAATGAGAATTTTATAAAAAAACTCAAGTGAAAGTTGAATTTTTTTTTCAAGTAATCCTAGTGGTCACATATTCGGTTATGAGTTATATAATATGTATATAGAACCCGAATTTAAAAGTTGGATCCAAACCGGATTAGATCTTAGACCTAGTTAGAAACAAGGCTAATTAAGAATACTCAAGTGTTATCTTTCATCAAAACTTAAAATAATAGATAAATTATTAATGCATCTTTTATTAGTAGTGCAATTGGTCCATGTTGCCAATAAGACTTTAATATTAGATTACTTGTTTCAGTACTCAATGAATTCTTGGGCTGGTGATGGCAAAAGACTGACAAAATCTTTGGAGTAATGAGAAGAAACAGCCAAGAAAGGGAGGTAACTTGATTCATGCAGTTTTTATTCGTTTGCAGGTCTTTGGAATTGGAGTTTCGGCTTTTAGTTGGTAAACAACAACATTCCAAAAGAGACTATATAGCTGGGTATCAAATATAGCTGGATATACTTGATACCTGACACTATACGCATGCACACCACATATTCATATTGTTTTGATTGCTGCAGCCTGCATGTACATAGAGCCAGAGTTAACAGGTGCTGCGGTTTTTCAATTGGATAAGATCGCTCTCCATTTTTTTTGTTTCAGTTTCCTTGTTGGGTGGACAAAGTATCACACTTGTAGATAACGTACATATATTAACTTTCCCTATACTTGCTTATTGCAACCATTTAATTAGTTAGAATTTGTTTTTTTTATTAAATTAGGCAATTAATATTCCCACGAAAATTTCAACTTATAATCTTATATGATGACTTCAAGAATCAATAATTTGAATATATAGATTGCTTGTAAATTAACCTGAAGAGAAATTATTAGTAGAATGAGTGTATATTTTTTTTATTTATATAAAAATAAATTTACGAGGATATATTTTTATTCCAATTATGTATAGAGTTCATTCTAATATGAATAAAATAAATATATTAATATCTTTCTTAATAATTTATCTAACTTGAAGTTTAAAAATTATATGTGTATTTGATTATTGTATGATCCGAGTTAATTTAAGAAATCTCATATTCAATTTTAATAAATGAATATGATGTAATTATTTAATTTGATTGCTTTATAATTATCAAATATTGTTTGACATAAAGAAAAAAATAAGATTTATGTATATTATATATACATATTATCTCATAAAATAAGAACTGTTCAAAGAAAAAAAAAATAATGGTCTATGTCAGTAATCACTCGTGAAATATTATAAAGAAATTTCATAGAAATGCATATATATTTGAAAATGAATGTTATGCAACGATTATTTGAGAAAAATAAAATATATAAATCGAATCAAATTAATTATGTTTACATAAATGTTAGTTGATGGGGTTACTAACAAATTCAATTTCTTCTATTAGGCCCCATGCAAACGCAAATGATTCGTCTTAATTAGAAGTGAATACCAATTTCACCTGCAGCATGCATTATTCCTTGAAAACAAGGGTCGACATGTTCCGTGAGAAATATATACAAATATGCACGTATTAAATATAAATGTCGAATATTAAATTAATAAATATTATAATTTAATTAATAAAAATAATAAATAAATTCAAATATTTCTCACACCAAGGCTGGATTCCAAATTTGGGATTAACACTTAATTAAGGCCTCAACCTAATTAATTGGGCTAAACATCATTTGCGTAAAATTTTGGAAAATTATACAATAATGAGAAGTGATCAAAGTTTGAAAAATATAGTTAACTAAATCTCTTTTAAGGTGTGTTGAGCCCAAAATGATAAACTTTGAGTCCATAAGATGAGCATACAGTCTAAGAGGGCTAAGCGGGCTAAGCCTTTTGCTTGATAAAGACTCTCCAATGTCCAAATTAGAATCTTTTAGTTTAATAAATTTTGAGAAAATAAATTTATCTTTCTGATTTTAGGAAGCAAATTTTTAGTTAAAAAAAAATGAAAAGTCATAGAATTAGTTATCTTATTTAGATTGATTATTTTTTCTTTTATATTAATTTACTTCAACCATTGGATAAGATTAGGTGAACAAATGGCAAATAGCTTTTGTTAACCCCTTAACATAATGCATTATGCACTTATTATAGCAAAGTAACACTTTAGCGTATTATATTGGTATTTTTATTTTAACGTAATTTGTCTTTTTCATTAATAAGTGAGAAATTATCATTGGAGTTTTTCGCTTGAGTAGAGATTAAACGAAAAAATGAATTAGATCAAATATGAAAATTTTTTATAAATAGATAAGAATTATCGAGTCAATTTTACTATTGAGTTGCTCGATGGTTAAATATTTATGGCTTGGAAGTCTTTTCAAATCAAAATTTTAATGGATTATGAGCTTAAAATTATTTAGATCTACTGTTAAATGGACAAGACATATTCTTAATAGAGTTTTTTATCTGAAAGACTAATATAATGCTATCATTTTTATCCCTTGTCAAGAAACAAACTAAAATAATGATAAACAATTTGTCCAATATTAATTATTATATAGATCTAACACAAGCAACAAATTAAAGGAGGGTAGGGCCAGACAGTCAGGCTAACTAACTCTAACTGAGTTTAGAGTGATCGTAGGAAAAATATCATCCAAATTCGACACCTCTGCCTCTGGTAGTTAATTAAGGACAGTCCATAAAAGGCTATCCAGCCCACAAGTTGCATAGATTAGAGGGACCGTTTTTTTCATTTTTTCCTAATAAAAATTTTCTAAAGTTTCTAGTGACTTTATATATAAATATATAAGATGGAGGTGCAGTTTGGCATTATTTTTAGAAAAAAATTGATTTTAAATTAAAATAAGAAAAAAAATTACGAGTTAATTGATAATAATATTAATTTTTTCATTTTTATAGATTTAAAACTGATTTTGAACAAAATTTTTATTCAAAATTAATTTTAAATCGATAAAAATTAAAAGATACAAGTAGCTTATCCGATTTCTCACACTTATAAATTATAAATTTGTATTTTATTAAATTTAATTTATAAATTATATATAATTACCGCCCATATATTTAAATTAAAACTTTTTAAATCGAAATTGTCATTGTCTTCATAAGATGGATGATGGGCACACATCCAATAATTGGCGGATGGTGGAAGGTTGGTCCTTTACTTGGAAAATGATCAATTTCCCCGCCCCAGCCCCCGCCCCTACGGTTGGTGGTCCTTCTTGCTAACAAGTTAAAAGTTTTCATAATCAAGTTCAAAATTATTCATGGCTATCCTACACGCGTAAATTTATAAGTGAATAAATATTAAAATTTATTTATATAAAATTAATTAATTCTTATTAAATCTAACATTTATTCACTTATAAATTTTTTATATATTTTATTATCATTCGGTATGATACTTTTCTCAACATGACCCACTAAGACTTTGTTGGTTGTTTTTATATACTTTTGAAGTGTATGTTGTGCACGAGATTTAGAAATCTAACAACAAAAACTGAGATATTGAATTATTGAGATTGGAGAATGATGCACTTATAGACTATCGTGGTTGAATCATATTCAAAAGCCGAAAGAGAGAGAGATACATTTCTTCAATACCAAACAAATGGAATCATGCAAGTGCAACTAGCTACCCTTTCACTATTTATATAGGCATTATTGTATATAGCTCATAGATATTTTTTTATGTGCACAAGTTGATATATATATATATATAGTTGTACATTATTAATTATAAAGTTATGCTTATTAAATTAAATTAAAGTTACTATTTATATTTTAAAGTTATTGTTATTGGCTAACATATTGACATTATTATTTCTTATTGGGTGAGTTTACTGTTAAAGTACAAATTATTCTTTTATTAGTTTATTAATTTTCATATATATGATTTACAGTAAAATTAATATAATAATATAAAATATTTTTAATTTATTCATCTAATTTATCAATTAATAATAAAACTATATAAAAAATATGTGAAAAAAAATATTTTAGAAGTATGTAGAATACAAATAAAGAAAGATTCATGTTAAAAAAAAGTTGAATTAAAAATTTTCTCAATTTCTCTTTTCTTTTATTATGTTATTTCTTTTTTCTTTCCTTCATCCCAATAAAAAAAAAAGTTAAAATAATTATGTGATCTTATACTTATTCATTTGTCTTAGTAAGTTGCCTTTTATTCATTAGTTTTTATTTAAGTGATCTTATAGAAAAATAAAATTTTTAAAAAATGGAAATTAACTTGACAAAAAAAAAAAAAAAAAAAGAAAAGAAAAGAAAAAGAAAAAAAAAGGAAACTTTTAATTGATAGTTAATAAATGGTTTATAAAATAAAAGGTAACTTTGGAGTATTAATTTATTATAAGGATAATCTTGTCAATTAAAATTTTTTACTTTGGTTATAATAATTTACATCCTTTCCCTTTAAGTTTGAAATTATCATTTGTATATCAAAATATAATATAATGGTAAATATATATATGATTTGAATAATAGACTCTGATTTAATTAAAAAATTATAGTTTTAAAATTTTAAAATTATTTATGGTCAATATAACTAATTTAAAAATAAAATAAAATAAGAGTTTTACTTAGAATTTTATTTTCTTTATGGTATTCATATATTAAAATTAAGTCATAAAAAGAAATAGCATCAATAATAATCAATGAAATTAATTTTAAAACATAAATGATTATTTTCATTTAATTTCTTAATGTAAATTCTCATTTCCACCTACTCTAAAAATTTAAGTAATGAATTACATATAATTTTATTAGATTAAACAAAAGAATTAAAAAGATATACCTACATATTTAGCTCGTAATTTAATAATTGAGTACTTATTTTAGTGTAAAAAATAAAGGATTTCAACCTTGAAAACTCTCGAAAATTAATAATTTAGGCTAGTTAAAAAAACTGTCCAATACTCATTATTGGGCTTCAATCCTTATGTACAATGAAGCACAGCCCTGAGGACATCTGCATTATAGTATTAAAGCCGACAAGTTAAAATTGAGGCCGAGAAAAGAAATGCATGTATAGGTCCAAACACGGGATAAACTGTCGATTTTCTTTTCTTTTTTCAAAAATATCCCAAAAAATAAAAAATATTTCATTTTTACTATTAATTTTTTTTAAAAAATATTATATATCTAAAAATATTTTTTCAAAAATACTGCATTTATAAAAAAAAAATTTCAACAATACGATATATACTAAACATATATCAAGAATATACCATATATACATTAAATATATACAAAAAATAGTAAAAAAAAAAAAAAAATCTTAAAATTGAAAAAAAAAAAAAATATTTATGTGATATTTCCTTTAATAAAAGTACCATTAGTTTGGCTCTAATTAAGAAGAGTAATCGAAATCTTTCAGCCTTAGACACGTCTCCAATGCTATTAAATTTAAGGGTGAGCATGATAGAGGTAAAATTAAAGATTTGAAAATCTTCTAATTAAACTGAATTTTTTGGATTTAATTTTTAATTTACGATCACGAATCGAATAGAAAAATATACATATCGAATTATTTTAAAAATTTAGTATGATACGGTTTGGAAATTTAAAAATTCGAAGAAAATATGACTATGATTCGGTTCGATTCAAATATTCAGATATTAAATATAATTTTATAATATATATAAAAAATATTATAAATTTATAATTATATAAATATAAATATATGTATAAATAATATTATGTATTATAAATTCAAAAATTATATAAATACAAAAATAAGTATGTATTATAAATTATAATTATATAAATATATATAAATTAGTTTTGATTTAGTTCGATTTTTTTTATAGACATCAAATCATTTTCAGTACCGTCCTATTATATTAATTTAATTCGATTCAATTCAATTATTTTTTAAGTATCAAAATTTTTTATGATCTCCAATTAAACCAATGGCTCATTGGTTAATGAACTTGTGGCCATCTTATAAATCTTTTGTCTCGAATAACTCCCCAAATTTGAATAAGTTTCACTACGCGGATTGTCGACTACACAATCTGGCTTCATATGTTAAGATCGATGACTAGGACCAATTCCAAAATTTGTTACCTACTTTTGTTTGCTTACAAATTGCTTCAATCCCTCCACCTTCGAGTTCACAAAGCCAGTATAAGATGGCATGGAACTTTTCTTCTAATGGAAAGTTTACGGTGCCATCAACTTTTGATTTGATTAGCAAGGAGGATTTGAGCCCGCGAGAAGATAACAGATGGGATAGAAAATGGAAATGGTGAGGTCATTAGCATGTTCATACTGTCTATGGACTATGATGCATGATTGGTTGCCCACAAAGGAACACTGTCATACAAGAATTATTTGTTAAATTATCCAATTTAACATACATAATTAGAATTAGAATCGTTAAAATTATATACATGATAAACGATTAATTTAACGGACATTTATTTATAACCATTAAAGATAAAAAAGAAGTCATTAATCAATAGATTTCTCATCCTTACTCTATTTTCTTTTTGTTTTAATTTAAATGGAAATAATGTAAAAATTTCAATAATTAGAAAGAATGGAGGACCTATTATTCCTTTTAAATTTAAGTAAACTTGAATGATGCTTCACTAATCAAGTAAACCTGACCTTGGTTTATTTTTTTCTAGTGCCTTTACTTTCACACTTCAATATTTTGCGGATAGTAATTAGATAGGATATCCTGATGATCATCGTTCCACTACATGCTATGCTGTTTACATGAGTAAAAATTTGATCTCCTGGATGCTTCACAGAAGCTATCCATGCTTCAGAGTATCCGGTTAATTCTAACTAGTCGTGGGTATCAAAAATAAAAGGATTACAATTGGATTTTTTAAAGGGAAAATTATTGCCTATACTGGTAATAAATTGATCATGAATTAAATAAAATAAAGAAAAAAATATATCAGTATAATTATTTAGAATTAAAATAAATTTTAAAGTCATGTTTTAATAAAATATATATTATAGTTTATTATATGTACAATGTTGATAAATTACTAATTTATAATATAAATGGAATCATATAATTATGTAAAAATTTTCAGAAAAATATTATCTTATTAATTTAATAAAATTATTAATTTAATTTATTAATTCAAATCGAGACTGTAGATAATTATTATTTAATAGAGATTATTAATTTATAGAGTATTAATTTATAAATGTTATATTATATTTTGATATTGCAAGTCATTTGTTTTCTTAAATTTCTTGATTAAGATTTTTAATTTTTAATTATTTAATTATTTCCTTTAATTTATGAGAATATATATGTTTATATTTTGATATTTTGAAAATAACTAGTACATGAAATAATTATTTCATATATGACTTGTAAAATTAAAATACCATATTAAAGAGGTGCTTACTAAAAGAGAGAAATTATTCTAAACTATTTTAAAAACATAATAAAATATTTAATTTTTAAAATATAAGTATATTCTTTATACGCGAATTGGCTCTTGCATAAAATTCCGACGATATATAAGTCACTGTATACGTAATTAATTAAAAATTATTTTAATTTAGAAAAAGCAGAAATTCTAACACAAATTGGGACATATTCCTACATGATGTTTATCCAATATGAGAATGATTGTTTGATTACAGACGTTAGTTTTCCAACGTTATTTTTCCCTTGTTTTGAAATTTGGGAGTGCAAGACATCCAAATTAATAAAGGACAAGTTTTTGTTGAATTTATCTACTTGATTTTTTGGCAAAATAGGATCTTTTCTTAGAATTCAGAACTCTAGCTGATAATTAAGTTTGTCCCAACAATATTAAAAAATAAAATATATAAATTTTTATAAATCATAATTTGCTAAATTCTAAATACTCCAAATTGATGTACTCAATATTCCATATATAATTGTATGATTTTACCTTCAATTGATGTATGTCTGGCTTGATTCTCTAATAAAATTCTCATCCATTCTATCTATTCACTCATTTCATGGTCCTAATAGATTTCTGTAGGAATTCAAGATTTGTGAAAGATTTGGAGCAAGATTTGGTCTAATTCAAAAGTACAAGATTGTGCAAGGAAATATGCACGAGGATGTACAAAATATTTGCGTATGAATATTAAAGAAAAGTGCATGAGTTAGTGCAACAAAAAGGTATACAAGGACATGCATGAACCTTCAACTGTAATTGTAGCCCAAATCGAGCATGTGCCCATACTCTGAAAGATGCACGAGGCCATGCATTTTAATTTGCTTTTGCCCTCCAAATTCTCCAAGGTGAAAAGCTTGAGTGCCAAGACTTAAAAACACAAGTGGTCATGCAATCCAAGGTGCAGGAGCCCGTGCACCAACACGAGACAACTCTACACTCACCTAAATCTTTTAATTGAAGCTAGGTTTTAGACCCATGTAAATATATCCTTTTTCTTTGAAAAGAAGAAGAAAAGTAGTTTTAGATAGAAAATATACTAGATGGTTTTTTATTTTCAATTATTTAGTTTAGATTTAGGATTAGCTTAGGATTTTAGTAAAGGAGATTAAGATTTGGATCCTGAAGGAATTCTCTACAAGTTTCATATCTAAATTTCTGCTATTCTACTGAGTTTATTCTTATCCTTTATCTTTTGTATTTACTTTATAATTCAATAGTAGTTAATGATGATGACATGTTACCTTAAAATTTGTTTGGAACTAATCTATCTTCTTTGAACTTAATGTATGTGAGTACTTGATCACTCCTTGCATTTGTTCATGAATATGAAAAATCTGACATATGTTCATCCATAGAGATATTACAATCAGAAATCCACTGACTAGCGATGAAATTTTTCTCCCTAAATCCAAAAAATTTATTGCTATTTGAAATAGCCACGAAATAGCGACAGATGAAATCTATCACTATTTTCCTGGTCAATGTGTAAGCAATATGAATTTAGTGATCCATCACTATTTAACGACGAAAAAAATTTCTTCAGTATTTTTTGGGTCCCTAATTTCAATAACAGGCAATTCTATTATTAAATTGGAATAAAAAAATATAAAAATGTTATAAATATATAGATAAATGTGGATGTCCATTCATCTATCCTACTATTCATAAAATAAATGTGGATGTCCATTCATCTATCCCACTACTCATAAGTTTTTATAATTAAATTTAATTTTATTGTAACATTTATGTTGTAATTTATGGTTGATTTATATATATTGTAACCTATGGTGAAGATGAACCCTATAAATAGGAGTCCATATTACTTTGTAATATACACCAAGAAGGCAATAAAAAACTCCATCTTCTACATTCTTATTATTGTTCTTGTTCTCGTTTTTATTTTCTTTATTTTCATAACAAAAAATTCATTATTATTTTTTAAATTTCTTTCACTAAATTTAGCGATGAACTTTAATTCGTCGCAATTCTGTCACTATTTTTTTAAATATGTTTTCATAATTAATTAATTTTGTTGCAAATATATTCTAGAATTGTTGTTATTTATTAATTTAATTTTATCGTTAATCTGTCGCTATTTCGTTATAATTTTTTATATATTTATATGATTTTTAAAATTTATTTATATATTTATATTTATTATATTAATATAATTATAATTGTAGAAAGTGTAAATATATATGCAATATTTATAAAATTAATATAAACTTTAAATATGTAAATAAAAAAATATTAATATAAAATGTAATTCGTCCAAAAAAAGAAAAGAAAAACTATAAGCATAAATGTACTAAGCATAGGGTTTAGTAAAGCCCTCTTGATCCTACTGCTTATTAGCATGAGGTGGATCAACAGATATAGGATCATCAGTAGCAGTACGTGTAGACGTATGTACAGTAGGAGGAGGAAGGGCAAACAAAGCAACAACAACTGCATATCCAAACACAACATCCTCTAGTCGATGAACTTGCTATTATAGCTCTTGTCGATCATGAAGTAACTCATCCCTTTCTTGCAACAGCCGTTTTATCTCTTATCAAAGGAACTCCTAGACATGTATCTGAACCTTCACCATATAATTCTGTCTAATCAATCGCAAAATGTCCTCCTTAGATGACGAGGAGGACAAGGAGGATTATATAGTGGTAAATAGTAGAAGATGAGCTACCACTGAAATGCGAGTAATACGATGATGCACAAGAATCGACACCATATACCCTCTTTTTTTTTTCTCTCCTCCAACAGCCCTCAAATATAACTCCAATTCATTATTAATATTCGACTGATTTGATTAGGGTTTCAGTCCTCCTTTATTAGTCAATACTATGAGTTGATTTTCCACTCGTTAATCTAGTGCATATTATGATAATTATACTTAAATGTATAATATACATTTAGTCGAGATGTGAATGAGATGTTTAGATGCAAAACTAAATTAAAATATATCAACTCATATTATTGACTGATGAAAGAGAACTTAACCCTTGATATATATGGATCAGCTGCAGAAGTGCCAGAAGCATCCAAAAATAGTAATAAACATTGATCAATTACTATTTAGGGAAACCTTTATTTACAATTCTTTTAAAATATCTAAAATTTCTGCTGAAAATATGATAAAATCTCCCCTAAAATAGAACATAAGCCTCGTGTTAGAAAAACAATTCAAATAAAAATTCTCGATTAAATAACATTATCCTTTCCTCAATAATTTTAAATTTATAAATAACATAAAACATACTTTATAAATATATCCATGAGTTCTTATTTAGAAATTTTATGATTAATTCAAAGAACCAATTATAATAATACACATAACTGAGTTATTCATCATCACAATCAAATAAATTTAGAAATTATTTCTAGCTTCCATAGTTCATTTAACTTGGTAGGAAACAATAACAAAATATTAATCTCTCGATAATTTAGGGGGTGTTTGGTAGAGCGATGGCTAAATGTGCAATTGGTATAAAAATGCGATTGTCAAATTGCCAATCGCTAAAAGCAGCTTATGAAATTTGCCGATTAAAGAGAAATTTTGCCATAATAGAAGTTTTTAGTTGGCCAACCAAACATCACAAATTTTTTCAATTGGCGATGCGGATATTGACAATCGGCAATTAGGGGTGTTTAGTTGGCCAACTAAACAGCCCCTTAATCATTTAGGCACTTCTAATCCAATTACGTTAAATTTTTGAAATTTAAGATCAATTATGGCTGAAAAAATTCACTCATTGGATAGTCGCTAGACGTTCCTCGGACCTTGACAGTGGTGCTTGGTGGTAAGGAAGATGTCAAAAGACTCGCTTCAGAGTCTAAAATCAGAAAATGCTTCCCTCTCTTCACTCGTTGCCGATTCGCTAAAAATTATTTGAAAAGGCCTAATCTTCTTTTTTTATTTTTCCCGATCTTGGCCTCCGGTCACAATTATGTGGCAAGATGGATACCGAAATGATTAGGGGAAGACGGTTCCAATGGCACCAAATCGCCGGGAACAGAACTCGGAGTTAATCGGAATCAACGTCTGATGTTCTCCTCACCCGTGATGATGATCAAACGACGTATGTGAGCTTCTCTGGCAGTCATTAGCAACATGCTTTTGTCTATGGACTCTCCGGTAGTTGGGCTTCATAGTGGTGGTGCTTGTGTCGTTTACGGATGACCGAAGGTCTGGTTTTTGGACGATGCAATTTTCTCTCTATTCCTCTTTGTCAACTGATTCTGGGGGCAATTTTGATTGGCTAATTTGTTTTGCCCATCAGACTGTCCATTCCCCTTTATTATTATTATTTCTTAAAGCAAAACCCGGGCATTGCATAAAGATATACAATAATAATATGATAAAAGTAAAAGGTTGCTTTTCTTTTGTAGACAATGTAATTAAGAAGGAAATGGCTAATGCATTTTTCAAAATTGCGAAGAAGGGCTGCACCTGCACGGACTTAACAGCAACATTCATCCGGAGGAGAGGAGGCTTTAGTGGTTTTCTGCTTTTGCTTTTGGTTTTTTCTACGTCAAACCCACATGTTCTTGTTTGTTTTTCTGCTCAAAACTCAATTGTCCATCTATCTTTCTTTTAATGTCAAATTAAATGGTTTTATGTTGGATTTTTACTTATTCTTCTATTTTATTTAATTATATTTAATGTCTCATTAAATTATTTTATTTTATTTTAGGTTGAATATCTATTTTTTAATATAAAATGTTAATTAGACGTTAGAATGTTGCAATACAAGTCATTTTGAATTTAGATAATTTTTAATGGTGTTTTTAAATCATTCTTAGTATGAATTTGAATTTGCTCATTTCAAATTATAGATGAATCAACTTACAAAATTTAACTAGCTCTTAGTATTTGAATTTACATATACATGAATTTATAAATAGGTAAATATTAAAACTCACTTGTACAAAATTAATTCGCTTGTGCAAAGTCTAACACTCACTCACTTATGAGTTTTTTTTACTTTTTGTCATTATTCGATGTAATGTATTTTTCGCAATACACCTCTTAAGTGTAACCAGGTTTGATCTGTGACTTAATATTAATAGGCTGATTGACACTTGCTCACAAATATACCAGCTGATATCTCTTTTTCAAATTCAGTTCGGACTGGTATCATCATCAGTCTAATAACGAGAGTTTGAATATGAATTGCAGTATCTAATCCATTTAAGTATGAAACTCTGATATCATATTAAAATTTATAGGCCCATATACACATAGACTTATAAATAGGTAAATATTGGACTCACTTACATAAAATCGATTGATTTGTGTTAGGTCTAACATCAATTCACTTATAAATCTTTTATATCTTTTATCATTATTCGATAGTGAAATATTTTTCCCAACACTTAGAAATAATTTCATATCAATTTGAGAATTTTTGTTGAGTCATTTATATTTTATATTATTAATTTTTTTTAAAAAATCAATTTCTTTTTTTATTTTTTATTAATTTAAATTGAGTCAAATAGTAAATTTTCTTTTTAGAATGAAACGTATTACATCTAGATTGAATGAATAAATTACGAACTAAACTAAAATGATTAAGCTTGAATTGCTTCAAAATGTATCACTCTCATAAAAATTCAATAATTTAGATCCTAATGGTATTTAATATGGATTCTGTGTCTTATTTGATATCTTATTTTTTGTCTTATATATTATTTTATGCGCTATATCACTAATAAAAAATGTTAGTTATTAAAATATTTTGAAAAAAGATGATGTGACATATAAATAGGTATATAAAACAGGAGATAATATATCGAATTCAAATTAAATAGTATTTTCTTTTGAAAAGCTTACAATACATAAAGAAATTAATCCATAGAAATTAAGTGAACATGGAAAATCAAAAGATGCTTTTCTTAATGAGGGTATCCTTTTGTTAGCACTTTGAATTGGGGCAGACACAAATTTTAGAAAAAGACATTAAAGACCACCGTGAAAATTTTGAAAAAGACACTACAGTAATAAAATAAATTTATTTAAAAAATAATAAATATATATTTCAATTAAAAATAATTAAAAATCATTATAATATTATTGAGAAAGAAAATGAAGGAAATTATGAAAGAAAATGAAGAAAAATAAAAGAAAAGTGAATAAAAAAAATGAAGGAAAATGAGATTAAAATAGGACTTTATCAGTAAAAATGAGATTAAAATAGAACTTTATTAGTAACTAAATAGTTACTTTTCAAAATAAAGAGACCATTAATTAATTTTATCAAATTTAAAAAACTAAATATTAGTTACTTTAAAAAAAATTTAAAAATGAAAGGTTTGCCCTCACCTAAATCCTCCTTTGACTTCCAAGTTCTAATGGCATAGAGTAGAGGCTGTTTTGTAATTTGGAAGTGATATGAGATAGACTCTTACGCAGATAAAGTATCTGCCACATCAATTTGATTCTAGGAGGACAATAATAAACCAAATAAAGTGTAGCTCTACACATCTCCATTCACAAATGGGGTTTATTAGTCAAGTAGTAGTAATATATATTTTCCCACTAAAAAACTAATAGACAATCATAATATAAAAAAAATATATATATTATTAAAAATCTAATATACAGTAGTAATATAAAAAATTATTAAAATATTTAATATAAATATTTTTTATAATTTTATTTATTTTTAATATTAAAAAATTACTATTACTAAAATTTGATATTTACGCATATTATATTTTTTTTATGTTAAATAATTATAAACTATATAATTTTTAAATAAATATTTTATCATTATGGATAATTTTATGGGAGCAAACTAAATTTTATTATAAAATACCTATAATTTTAGCAGCACGATGCATCTATTTATTTTTGATATTATAAACTTTTAGCAATTATTTTTATATTTTTAATAACAAAAATATTTACTATTAATGCTAATATTTCTTATAGTACAAAATTATTATATATATTTAGCATTAGGTAATGAAATTAATTCAACTAATTAAGATTATATCTACCAATAATGCAAACAATTTGAAAGAAAAGCACTATTAATTAAGACTTAATTTTTTTAAAGAAAAATGAAAAAACCATGCATGGAAAGATTAATTATTTTCATCATGTTAATTACTTTTTTGGTTACAGTATTTTTTTTTTTTTTTTTTTTTTTTTTTTTTGTGGTTATAGAAATGATGGAGAAGGATAAAAATAATTAGGCAAATACATGCACCACGAGGAAAATTGAGCAGCTTCTAGGAAACTGAGGTAGACAGGCATACGCAGACTGCACTATAGAAAACTTTTACAGCCACTGAACCACTACAAAACAGAAAAAAAGGAAAAAAAGAAATAAAGTGGTCAATATCAACACATGTGACATGTATTCTGCTACTAGTCTAAGCTTGCTGCTAACTTGAATGACCAGTTAATAAATTCCATGTAATTATATAAAATATTTTATTACCATACTAATAACTAATATTATTGTTATTTTGGCTTTAAAATAAAGTTATAATAAGCTATATTGAACTAGTAATTCCGCAATTAAGTTTTTATTTTATAATATAAGAGAATAAAATTTTTATAAATTATAATAAATTTTATTCTGTAAAATTTTTTAATATATTATAATCATAAATTAATTTTTACATAATGATATGGTTAAATATAAATTATTTCTCTCAAAATTCAAAATTTAGTGGATGTTTTATAAAAATTTTTGTTGCAATTGTTGTTTTTTTTTCCTATTAAATCTATTTGGTTAATGATAGTTATTAGATATTAGGTAATTAAACAATTGATGTATACAAAAACTCTAATTTAAATTTTTTGAAATAATTCCTATTTATTTAAGGTCATGTTTGATTTAATTATTCGTAACAATTGTTAACTGTTTATGATAGTTATTAGTTGATAGCTGGTAGCTGATTGCAGTAAGTGTTTGATAAATTTATTATTAGCTGTTATATGTTAATATATTTAATGACTATTAAAAATAAATATTAATATTTATTTTTTATTTAAATATTATTAAAAAAAATAATTTAATAGTTTTATTTAAAAAAAGTATGAGTTATTTTAAAAAATTTAAAATTGAAGCTTTATAAAGAAAAATTATTTTAGTACCTAATAACTAATAATTATCATTAATTAAATAAATTTAATGCGGCCAATGAGAATAAAAAAAAATTAATAAATGCATCAAAGTTTTTTGACAAATACCCATTAAATAACAAGTCTAAATTATTCCTTTTAAAAATAATATTAAAATAAAAAAATAAAGATTAATATTTATCTTTAATAATTATTAAATATATTAAAAATTAATAATTAATAATAATTTTACCTAAGACTTACAACAATCAGCGATTAATTAATAATTATCAACTACCAACTAATCAAAACTAAATAAAGCTTTATATAAGAAAAAATTAATTATAGTCTATTTTTAATAATTAAATTATAATAATAAAAAAAACTCATTAATCAATTAGAACAGTTTCACAATAAATTTACTATATTTTAGAAGAAAATTTGTACTTGAAATATCATGGAGGTTGAAAATACACCGAATAAGCCGCCTATGTTTGTCCAGTTTGGTTGATGTGTCTCATTATATATTATCCGAATTTTTTATCTTATTTAATATTTCATTTCTTATTATATATATTTTTATGTGCGTCACATTATTAATAAAAAATTATTGACTATTAAAATATTTTTAAAAAAATAATATGACATACATAAAATGACATGAAAAAAAAGATAAAATATCAAATGAAAAAAAAAATTCAAATTATATTATATATTTCATCTTTTATCATGTCATTTTTTATATATCACATCATTCATAAAAAAAAAATTATTGAATATTAAAATATTTAAAAAATAATAATGAAATATATAAAAAAATAAAAAATAAAAATGAGGAGCAAAATGAAATAAAAAATTTAGACTGGTATTTTTCAACCTATTTTAATCTTCTAATAAATTTCGGTAATAAAGCTTTTTAATAATTTTTTTCTAGGAAGAATTTCCGTGCCGTTTACGACACCTTTTAAACAATATAAATACATATTTGGATTTTTCAATTCTTTTGCTTTCCACACACTTGAGAGCTGAATTTTTTGTACACTTATAGGAATTAAATTCCATTTATATTAGACTCAAAACCCTTTTTTTTAGACCTTCCTCTTTCTTCTTCTTCTTCTCCTTGTTTTTTTTTTTTATATAATCCCATGGAAAAGTTCCAAATGTTAGTTCCTTTTTCATCCACAACACCATCATCTACTAATTATCCAAATGTTTTTAATAATTTTCAAGGTGGTGGCTCAAATGGGTTTTTGGGATTGAAGATAGAAAATCATCAACAAGGAGGAGTCACAAATAATAATAATAAAGATGATGATCTTCTAATAAAGTCTAATATTCAAAGTGCAAGCTTTACAATTGGGTCTGAAAATAGTAATCAAGAACTAAAATCAGGAGCCAAAAAGAAAGCAGAAAAGAAGATTAGAAAGCCAAGATTTGCTTTTCAAACAAGGAGTCAAGTTGATATATTAGATGATGGTTATAGATGGAGGAAATATGGCCAAAAAGCTGTCAAAAACAACAAATTTCCAAGGTAATTACTGCTATTTTATTTCTTTTTATTTATCTATTTAACTTGTATATGTATGTGTTTAACTAAATGATCGCTATACCCCACCAATATATATCCCATAACCCCTTTCAATTCCTTGGGCGGCTAATTAGCCGCAAAGCAAGATCTTGCTAGATCTGCCACTAGATAAGATAATTTTTCTTTTCAGACTTGCTAGGGTTATGGATATGGATATATATAAGAATTTATTAATTTAATTACTTCAAATGTTGCATGTAGGTTCAGGGTTTCTTCCTCCTTGTTTCTCCCTCTACTACTCTTTAATTTTTTTATTTTTTTTATATATATATCAATAATTAAACTCTGACTGCATTCAAATTCATATTCCTATATATCATATATAATTTCAATATTATTAAACCAAAGTCTAGTTACTCTATAATGAAAAATAATTCATTCATAAAAAGATTATAACTTTTTCTTAATTTTGTGGTAAAGATTTACTGCCTAGTTAATTATAGATGAATATAGCTTGCCTGCATTAATCTTATACGTATAATTTGAAGTATGTCATTGGCACATAAGTACGTATGTGTACATGGATCACTAAGTCAAATGTTGAAGTTTTATTGATAAATCTTGTGCATTAATCACTAGCTAGCTAGTTGATAATTGAATCAATCTTACTTTCATTTGGAACATACATAAGGATTACATTTTATTACAGTAAAACCTCTATAAACTTATACTCAATGAATTAATAACTTTTATTATATAATAATTTTTTACGATTTCAATTTAAATTAATAGATTAAATTAATATCAATTTTAATTAATAAAATTTATGAGTAACAATGATATTAATTTATAGAAGTTTTGTTGTACTCCTTGCCTAACATTACAATGAGATGTTGCCACTCAAAGAGTATGCGGTTGTGCCTTCAATGATAAAGAAATTGTAGATCAATAATGGTAACTAATTAAGTTATTCAATAAGTTCAATATGGTGGCCTAACCTAAGTATTATAGACAAGTCAATAAGATCGATCAAATCATGCAATTAAATTAATTTTTTCAATCATTGATATCATTTAGACATAAATCTATGCCTAAGATGAAATACTACATTAAGTAATTTAATTGACATTAATTTAATTTGCATAGATTCATATCATTATCAAGTATTGATTTAAGTTCTGTTTTTTCTTTGTTTTGCAGGAGCTATTACCGGTGCACGCATCAAGGATGCAATGTGAAGAAGCAAGTGCAACGCCTAACCAAAGATGAAGGCATTGTAGTAACTACATATGAAGGAACGCATACTCATTCTATAGAGAAGCCAACTGATAATTTTGAACATATCTTGAGCCAGATGCAAATCTACACCCCTTTTTCAAGTTTTAAATAAATAATTAAGTCATAATCTTCAAACAGGTTAATTAATTAAATTATTTTTTACACTTTTGTAATAGAGATATATATATAGCAATAATGTTAGCAGAAGTGCATCCTTCATTTAATTAAGTTCTTTTGGTTTTATGTTTCTTTTAGATGTTAATTGTAAGTTCTCTTTAATTTCTTTTTCTTTTTTTTCTTTCTTTTTCTTCTTTAATATGGTCGATATGATGTAAAATTAAGTTTTCATGGTGTATTTGGTTGGTCTCAGCATAAATATTTATTGAGGATCGAAATACCTAGTAATGTTTAATACCTAAATTGTATTATATATATATATTAAATTTTAACGGTCCAACCAAGATAAGTGGGAAAGTAATCCCACATGGTTAGTATATAGAAATTTTAATGATTTATATAAAGATAGTTAGTATTTAAATAATTTAAATTAATCATAAAATAATAAATTATTTGAAATAAATATCAGATCAGACTGATATAATATAATATCAAAGTCATTTGTCATATTATGCGGAGCTAGTGGATTTATAGGGATATTGCTATTCGATGCCCAAGGCCAATCAAGTAAATATTTGACAAATTTTTTTGATATAACTATTAATTTTTTAGTTTTCAACAGTATTAATTGTTAGGTAGTCAAATAACAGTTGTTTATAAAAATTTCAATTTGAAGTTTTTTCAAAAATAAATCTTGTTTTTTTTAAATAAAAAAATTAATTTAACCTTTAAAAATAATATTTAAATAAAAAAATAAATATTAATATTTATCTTTAATAGTTATTAAATATATTAACAACAAATAGCTAATAATAACTTTATCAAATACTTGATACAATCAACTATTAGGTAAGTCACCAACTAACAGCTATCAACAATAGCTAACTAATATCTAACAGCTGTTACGAAAATTAAACCAAACGGGACCAAGACAAGGGATTATCCAATATCCAAAACCAATTAAGGCTAGCAAGTAGCCTGATTATCTAATAGTCAAGGCCAATCAAAACTAGACAAATAACTCAATCCAATTGTAAATCTAAGTCAATAGAATTGCGACGAGTATATCACATTTTAAAGAAGAGAAGGTTGTAACATTCTAGTCAGGATAAATAAAAAAATAATTTAACATTGTCTGGATATAGAAAATTAAAATGATTTATATAGTTTAATTAATTATTATTTAAACGAGTTGAATTAACCTTTTTAATTGAGGTTGAATCTTGGGTCAAATTTCAGACCGGATCGTGTGATGTAAAGAATTAAGTCATTACTCTTTCATATAGCAAGAAATATAAGCCTAATTAAATTCCCTTTTATCGATCCTTTTCCTTTTTCAGTGTAATAGTCTTAATTATTTTATTTTATTTTTTATTTTGGGCTATTTTATGATGCAAGTACTGTTATAATTTCTGTTTTTCTTTAATTGTTTTTCATTTTTAAATTAATTAATTCATAATTATATAGTTCTGAAAATAGTACAATGCTCACATGCTAAAACTCATTGTGGTGTTAACTAATTAAATAAGTTAAAAACTATTGAGTACATTGGATGAAAAAAAAATACTCTATATTTACAAATATTTAAAACTTATCTAAAATTATTTTTATCAAAAAAAAAACTTATCTAAAATTATGAGAAGTGAATTTCATATTTATATTAGTGAGAGCGCATTTCACTCAATGATAGGAATGATCTACCAGATAAGTTTGCATGTCTTGGGTATGAAAATGGGCTTTTGGTGCTGATATTTGACTGTCATGTATGTACAAGTCATCATCTTATCTCCCAATAGAATTTCAGATGGCTTATAAATAAAAATGTCATTTTATAATTTTTAAAAATAGGTAATTTTATAATATTAAAATATACTTTAATGGTAGAATTCAACCGTTTGAATTGGATTAATATTACGTGTGAGAAAAAATCGGATTAATTGAAAATTAAATTAAATTTAATTTAATTCGGTTAATTTGGTTTGATTTCATTTTTTTTTAAATTAGTTTATTAAGTTCAGTTTGATTTTTCTTCAAAAATCTAAATAATATAACCAATTGAAATATATATATATATATATATATAATTAAAAAATTAAAATAAACGATGATTTGATAAACCTTATAAAATTTTTTATTTGATTTAATTTAATTTAATTCAAAACTCATTTTGTTTAATTTTTTAAAATTTTAATTCGAATAATTTAATTTTTAAAATTTTTTATTCAATTTAAATAAAACCGACTGATTACTCAACACTAACTAATATAGCTAGAAATAAGTTTCTACAAAAAAAAAAAAAAAAAAGGAATATCTACTGATGTGAATAATATTTGTGAAAATTAGCTAAATTATTTAATACCTTATTATTTTAATCCTACTTAAAATATATTTCATGTATGCTTCAACCATCCAAAATATAATCAATAATGTCCAAATATGTTTAAACTCCCATATTAATATAAACTTTATCAAACCAATTAATTTTATTATTATATTTCAATCCTTCTTTTATTATTATATTATATTCTAAAAATAATTTGTAATTCTTGAAAGTAATTAATTATATATTTAAATATTATTTTTTGATTTAAAAATTAATTAGTTTCTTATTCCATGTATTAAACTTGAATTTTATCTGGATTCAAAATGGATATTTATTTATAAATTTATACTTACCTAAAATATTTTCTTAAATATTCAAACCTTAGTAGGTGAAATGGTTAAAATTAAAAGTCCTAAAGGAAAAGTATTTATTTTATGAAATAATTACACGATAAAAGAATATGAATAGTCTTGATTAGTAAATTTAAAGAAATTGTGCTTTTTTATAATTATGTGATAAATATAATTTTTTTTATGACTTAATAAAAAAATTTGAATTTGAATTCTACATAGATAATAGTTTTTCACTAGTTTATAAATTTTATTAAAAATTATTATTTATCTTTACTATTTATAATATTTTGACTTATTTAACATTTTATAAATAAATAAAATTATTTCATTTAATTCTATCAAAATCAACATTCCGCAAAATCTCTATAAATTAATAATCTATATTATATAATAATTTTTTACGGTCCCGATTTAAATTAATACTCGATTAATTAATATCTTTTTTAATTAATAAAATTTATGAGTGTCAATGATATTAATTTATGTAAATTTTACTGTAAGTGAAGAAAAATTATATAGTATAACATTAATCCTAATTAAGAATTATATTTGGAATGGTAAATTAATAAAATAATTGCATGTGATATAATAATTAAATGATAAGTTTTCAATATAAAATTTTCGTTGGTTTTTTTCTCATTTCATTAATGACTTTCAACATTTAATTAGAGGACAAGTTTCCAACATTGATTTTTCTTAGTTTCTTTTCCATTTTATTAATGACTTTCAATATTGATTATAACACATGTCATTATTTCATTAGTTTATAATTTAAAATATAATTAATTACTATTTTTTCCCTATAAAATAATCTAATACATTAAATCATCTCTAACCTTTCAAAAATACTACAATATCATTCCGTCCAAATTTGTTATTAGTCAATTCTAAAATGGTTAATAGTAAAAAATATATAAATGTTGTTATCCTTTATTTTTAATTAATTATATTTCATTTTTACTTTAAAAATAGGTTAAAAAATTCATTTTCATATTTTTTTGATAAATTTGAAAATAAAAAATAAATAAAAATATTTTTTAAAAAATATTTTTTTATTTTTTATTTTAAAAAAATAATTTAAGAAGAAATTAAATTATTTCTTCTTAAATTTTTTAATATAAATAAAAAATTCATTTTCATATTTTTGACAAATTTGAAAATAAAATATAAAAATATTTTTTATTTTTATTTTTTAAAAATAAAATAAAAATATTTGCAAAACATATTTTTATTTTCAAATTTGTTAAAAAATATGAAAATGTATTTTTTCACTCTAAAAATTATTTTTTTAAAGAAAAAATAAAATGTAATTAATTTAAAATAAAGTGTAAAGGGATTTCTTTCTTTTTATTGTTCTTATTGACCATTTTAGAATTGACTAACGATAAAATTAAACCAAAAAATCTATTAATATATTATGATATTTAT
Source organism: Aleurites moluccanus (assembly GCA_948193065.1). Taxonomy (NCBI): domain Eukaryota; kingdom Viridiplantae; phylum Streptophyta; class Magnoliopsida; order Malpighiales; family Euphorbiaceae; genus Aleurites; species Aleurites moluccanus. The sequence continues at coordinate 89,717 of CANXYC011727592.1, forward strand.
CAAGATAATTAATATATTTTTAAAAGTTAAAAAAATTTATTATATTGAGTCATTTTATAAAAAGAATATAAAAATTAAACCTTTTAAATACAATGTTTAATTAAAATCACAATTATATTATATAATTTCTTGTAAGTAAATAGCTCATAATCAAACACCCTAAAATACTCTATCTTGACATCTTTTCTCGGTCACCATCACATGTCATTAGTATTGTCAATACTAAAATAAAAAAGAAAAAAAAAGATATTGATGTCTATTCGATGCAATTAATTTAGAAGTTAGGATTCAATTAATTTAACAATATCCTTTAAAATATCAATATCAACGTTGAATAGATATTAAAATTAACGTTTAGTTGCACCATTTTTTTTTGACAATTGATATAAATTTTGAACAATCCAACCTTAAAATTTAGTTAGGTAAAAAGAAAAAATAATTTAAAAGTATTGACCTTAATTACTTTCATGACTCGTGTATTGATTTAACTCCTGTGAGATGAACCCCTATGTGAGAGAGCATCCTTGCCCATCTGGCCGAATCACTAAACCAAATCTCCATCCTTCCTTATCTTTCTGTTCTGGAAAACCAGAGATTTTTCTATTCAAATTTGAAACTTCAGTTCACAAGTATTTGTCGATTACTTGGAACCTCGGGTTGAATTAGGCACCATCTAATCTCTCTTTTTGTAATGGTACGAGCCCCGTTGGGGTATAATTGATATAAAAGTATGGACAACTTGGACGGACTGTTAGTGTCACCTACGACAATGCAGACATAATTAATCAGCTGGCTTTGCTGACGGGCCGTTGGCTATAGCACACTCATTGTTTAGCCAATTTACTAAGAATCCCTCGTGCATTTTGTCCTATCTTTCTTAGTTAGTGTTAAAAATCTCACATTAAAAATATATAAAAATATTAATAGACATATAAATAGTGAAGGTCAATTTCTTTTATAACTAGTTTGATCATTTTGGTAATGATTGACCTAAATCCAATTCAAAAGTCCGATAATTAAAAATTTGATATTAGAAATCACACATTGGAAATATATAAAAATATTACTAGACATATAAATAGTGAAAATTAATCATCCACTAGTTTTAGTCATTTTGATAATGATTGACTTAAACTCAATTCAAAAGGTCGATTATTAAAAATTTGATATGGTATCAGAGCAATTATTCCGCTGTTTGTTTCTTCCTTGCACGAAATCAACAGATGCAGATGTGTGAAGCTCCCGTCTTGAGGGGGCATATTAGAAATCTCATATTGAAAATGTATAAAAATATTATTGGTCATATAAATGGTGAAGGTTAATCACTCGTATGACTAGTTCTAGTCATTTTAGTAATGGTTGACCCAAACTCAATTTAAAAGTCTGATTATTAAAAATTTAATATGGTATCAGAGCAATTATTTTGCTGTTTGTTTTTTCCTATGCACGAAACCTGCAGATGTAGATGTTCATTCATACCTACAAGGGTGGTGTTGAGCCCCCTGCATAAAGTTCACGACGTAATGGGATTCGTCGCAAGGGGCATATTATAAATTCCATATTAAAAATATATAAAAATATCAATGGGCAAATTAATAATGAAGATCAATTTCTCATATAAATAGTTCTAATCATTGTAGTAATGGTTAATCCAAATCTAATTTAAAAGCTCGATTATTAAAAATTTGATAGATGATTTTTTAATTTTCCGAATAAAGAGCCAATATTAAATTTGAAAACATTTGAAATTATATCACGTAAATTAGAAGGAACTCTACTCCTTACACCTAAGCCCCATAACAGATTTGGCTAACGAATGTTAGTAAACTTACGAGGTTGCTAACGCAAACGGTGTGCCAAATGTGAAATGAGTTAGGCCAGGGGACCAATGAGAGTCATGATGTATGACTCTTTGAAAACAGACGTGGTGTACCAAATTCACTATAATTTTTTTTTTTTTTTTTGCACATGGATTGGCTTGAGAAGTCACATTCCAATTTTCATCTATTGAATTGGCTTGAGAAGTCAAATTCCTACTTTCATTTTTTTGGCATTTTTTTAGTATAATAACTTTTAGTTGAAAATTCACCGACTTATTGAATATAAAATGTATTTAATTTACAAATGAATTTATTTATTATTTTTCTAATTTATAGATATTTTAATAGAAAATTAATTCATAAATTTTATTAATTTTGATAAAATTTTGACTAGACGCAACTAATTTCATAAATTAAAAATATCTATAGAATTTTATATAAATTTTGATTCATAATAATTATGTCTATATTTTAAGTTTAACAACAATATGGTGTAAAGGAAGCCGTGAGTTGGGTGGAAAGGATGGGATGTTCTTCAGTCATCTTTGAATCGGACTCTCTTCAAGTAGTTCAAGGTATTAACGGGAATATGAAGGATTTATATGAATTTGGATGCTTAGCTATTACCTGCAAGTGTTTTCTGCAAAGCTATGCTATTCAAAGAGAAAAAGGACAACATGGTGGCTTACTCTTTAGCAAAGGCTGCTAAAAATTTTCTAAATCCAACTTATTGGACTTCTCCTCCCTCTTTTCTTCTTGATGATCTTAACAATGATGTAACTTTTGTTTCTGCTTAATTTTCTTATAAAAGAAAAAACAAAATGAACATACTTTTAGACTTGTGTGGAAGAAAAATTTGATCTGATTTAATTCATAAATTAACTTGAAAATACTTACGACTCTACTATATATGATTTTATAATGTCATAAAATAGAGTCGTCCTATGCCAAATTTGTGGACTATTATTTATTTGTTTGTTTAAAATTGTGTCAACGTATGTTGTCTTATTTTTAGCGTTATAACCTAAATAACTAATGGCTAGTGAATTAGAAAAATATAAATTAACAGAAGAATTTTATGTTGGCTTGAAGCTTTTGTAACTCAGTTGTCTTGTCCCCAAAGTGCAGCACGTGTGATAATTGTTGTTAGGGTATATCTTAAGCATAGAATCGATGGAGATTATAAATTGGAGTTTTTATATATATGTATATGTATTTGTGGGAGAAAACATGAGTGGTAATAAAATGTTGAAACTCATCTTACTTAAAATTAATTATTTTTAATTAATATATATTAGGTTCAATTATTTTTAACATAAATTTTAATTATATTTTACATTTTAAAAAAATTAATTAATTGAAATATGTAATTTTTAAAGCGAATAATAAAAATGTTAGGATACATGTTTGATTGATCTGGTCGTTGACAAAAGTTTCTACATCGGATAATAAAAATATATATAAAAGATTTATAAATAGTGGGTAGTAGACCTAATATAAACTAATTTATTTAGTATAAATAAATTTTAATACTTATTTACTTATAAGCTCATGTATGTAAGATTCATAGACTTTAAAATGATATTAGAGTTTCATATCCAAATAGATTAGATTTTGAAATTTATATTCAAGTTTTTTTTATTAGACTGATAATAATATCAGTTTGAACCGAAATTGAAGAAGAGATGTCAGTAGATCCATTTATGAGTAAGTGTCAATTAACCTGTTGATGTTGGGCCACGGGTCAGTCCCGATTACACTTAAGAGGATGTATTGAGAAAAATATCACATATCGTATAAATAAAAAATATATAAAGGAATTATAAGTGAGTGATGTTAAATCTAATACAACTCAATTTGTTATATACAAGTATTTATAAATCTATGCATATACAAATCAATAAATTTTAATATAAATTTTAATATTTATTCACTTATAAATTCACGTGTGTATATATATATATATATATATATATATATATATAAACCTAAATTTATAAGACGACATATTTAGGAAGCCATAAACTTTAATACAAGTTGTATTAGATATTAGAAGAGAGAGGCAATGACAAGAATAGATCGTTCACATCTACTGGTAGACTAATTATTTTTTTATACAAATTAAATGGTTATTTGTACAATAATCTTATTATTCGAAAAATACATTTCTAATTATGGAATGTTTGGCAACTTAATTATTATATTGAGGTTTTATAGTTAAATAATAAATTTTATTAATAATGAGTTTTATTAAAATAAATTACTGTTAATGACTTAATAAAAAACTTAATTTAAAAATTCAAAACACATTAACAATATCATTTCAAACACTAAAAAAAAATTAAAACACTATGCGCAATAATAATAAGTGATTTGAGAATCTGAACACCAATTATTTGGATATTTTAAAAAAATTTCACTATCTTTATGAAAATTTTTATTTTCATAATCATGTGTTGTGGTGTGGCATAAGCCATTAATCCCACATATATATATAAAAAGAAATTTAGAAAAAAAAAACATGGGCAACTAATGTTAGTGCCAAAAATTGAAAATGGTGAATGATTGGCAAAAATTAAGCACAAGCAATGAGTTTCAGTCATGACCAACAGTTGCATGTCAATTATTATTATCATCAATGATATCCCACCGACCATCCAATTTCTTGGATCTAAATACATATTCATATTGAAACAAATAAAAGTGGTTCCCACTCTTGCAGACAATTAGACAAACGATCCCAAAATAATTAAATACAATGTAATCTGATCTCATCATGGAAGTGGACATGAATCTAATTGGAATACCAATCCATCAACCTCTATTTTCTGTAATTGGTTAATTGGTTAATTGGTTTGACACCATACCGACTTAGTGTAGTTTAATGCAATCCAACTCTATCGAGTGGCGGATCTAGAATTTTAAGTGAAGAAGACGAAAATTTATCATATTATTTTTTTATGAGATTATATATAAATATATAAAAGTTTATCTGTAAAAGAATTTAAAATTAAAGAGGTAAAATAAAAAGTTTAGAAAAAATATGAGAAAAGATAAAAATTTGGAGGATAAATATAAAAAAAATAAAAATTATAGGTGTAAATTAAAAAAATTATAGAATCAGAGGATCACCTATAAAATTTTTTAAAATTAGAAAAATAAAAATTAAAAATTAAAAGGATAAATATAAAAAAATAAAAGTTAGTCCCTTGTGTCCTTCAAACTTATTAAGAAAAATTAATTCCTTTTTTTTACTATTAGATAATAATAATTTTTATTATAAATTATCTCTTTTTTTTAAAAAAATATATATAAAGATAGTGACCCATTTTAATAAAAGAAGCAATAGAGAAATTTTTACAAAAAAAATGCTATTTATATTATAATTTACTTATTTTTAGTGTAAATAAAATTAAATAGGATCAGAGGCCAAAAGAAAAAATTTTATTAGGAGGAATTAAAATTAATATAATAGTAAATTGAAAGATAAATTAAAAAATTTAAAGACAAATTAAAAAAAATAATAATAAAATTTTTAGAGATTAATTAAAAAAATAAAAAAATTATCATATATATATATATATATATATTATAAAAATTTTAGGTGACCATGCCCTATAATAAAATAATATGTCCATTACCTTACATATGTCATACATATATATATATATATTAAAAAAAAAAAAAAGAAGGTCGGGCCCTAACGTGGACCGCTGCTGGCGCTGCCTTTAGGACTTTGGAACTAATTATCAAAATTTTTACAATTTCATCTTAATAATGATTATCTGACAAAACTTGCATTAATTTTGGTGAGGAGACAGATTCAAGTGTATCGGTGCCAAATCAATTTTAGTTGTAATCACACATTAAAACTAAGGTGTAAAACGACAACCTCTTTTTTCTTCGGCTAGTTGACGTCTAGTGACAGCAGAATTGAAGAATTAAATGCTAAAATAATTTAACACATTTAAGTGTCTGTCCCTAAATAGAAATTATAAATTCAAATATTATTAATGTTTATATTTTAAATATTTTAATTTGCCAAAATAAATAATTAAGGAGTAAATTCAAATGCATCCAAGAAATAAAAATCATTAATCATATAAAATAATTAAAAAATGAAAAATGAAAAATTATCATTGATTAAATATAAAATATTAAATAAACTTTTATATAATTTACACTATTAAGAAATATAAATTCTAATATTTATAAAATATTTATTTAAATTTGGATCAGGAAAAATAATCGAAAAAAAAATTGAGACATGAATAAATAATTAAATCGAATCAAAATCAAATTAATATAACAAAATGATACCTAAAATATTTTGATATTCGTAGTGAGAATTGAATCAAACCAAATTATACCTGAATTAAACTAAATTCCCGAACACTGAACCGATTAATTAATTTATAAATATTTATATAATTATAAATTTATAATATATGATTTATATACTATTACTTTTATGTATTTTTATTTATATAATTATAAATCTATAATATTTTATATATATATTATAAAATTATATTAAAATTTTTGAATCTTTAAATCGAATCTTGAATCTTTGAATCGAATCAAATTAAAATATCTAAATATCCGAACTAAATAAAAAAATCTCTGAATTATAATTAAATCCTCGAATATCTAAATTTTCAAACTGTATCTTACTGAATTTTTGAGATATGAAATTTTATTTTTGAATTTCTAAAATTTTAATTTGATTCGAAAATTTTTAAATTTTTAAATTAAAAAATTAAACCAAACCGTACACACCCCCTAATATGGAGGGTTGCAAATTAATGGCCAAGTGGAGTTCATGTTAATGAATTATAGAGAAAATTATAAATCAATAAAAGCCTAGCAGTTCAGTTAATGGGCTTATTACATCTAATGTTATTAGGCAGGATTGCTAGGCCATAAGTGGAAAAGGAAAGTAGAAATAGAAAAATGAAATTTAAAATTTGGTTTTTAGTCATGATAATTTTAAAATGAAAATTTTTAAAATTTTTCAAAATTATTATATATATATAATTTTAGTAAAACCGAGTATCATGATAATTATTATTTATATATGATTTGAGTTCAAACTAAATTCTTTAGTATTAAGTTCAATAAAGTTGATTGTTAAATTTCAATGATTCTTAATACGTATTATTTGTATTCTTTTCTAATTAAGCGTCCGATTAGGCTAATTTTCTTATAATAAAATTAGGTTATATATAGTCTGGTTTTTAAGAGAATTATTTTATTGTTTAAATAATTAGCTCAAATTTTTTTTTTTCTTAAGTGTGGATCTCCTTTAAAATGGCAGCATAAGTCGTGTGATGCAACTCTTTTGTCTAGATTTTTTTTTAATTATTTGATATCGAATTCGAGATGGGTGATATCTATAATTTTTTTGTCTATTTTTTAGTTAGTAAAAAAATCAATATTTTTATTTTATTTTATATATTCTATTTCATTGAATTGATTCAATAATTTTTTCTTTCTCCTAACTATTTTTGGAAGATTATGATAATATTGTCCACCTTCTTAATTATTAAAATTTGGTTCTCTTATTTAGTATTTTTGTACTAATTTTTTTAAAAAATATATAAAAAACACTATAAGGAAAAGTCATTTATAATTTATGCTTGCACATTAAGAAGTTTCAAAAAGTAAAAAAAAAAAAATCAAAACAGATGAATTATTGCATAATTTTGATCTCTAGATTTTGTAATACTAGGATTTCGAGTTGAGTCTCTCTTGAAAATGAATTATGCCCTTGTGAAGATATCCATGGGCTTGATATTACATCCAATATAATTCATTATCTTTTGTACATTCAATATATGAATTTTAAGGAGAAGGATTATTAGATTTTAGTCATTAATATTTTTAATAATAAAATAATCACTTTATAATTCAGCTATCAGCCTAAATCTTTATTTTATAAAAAATACTCTTTCGTTTATAAAAATGATACATGAGAAAAATAATTGAAAAATTACAAATAAAATAAATTTTATCTCCAAATTTGATTTACCAAGTTATTAGAGTAATAATATTTAGCCCAGCAGCTGCAACTGACATATTGACGAGAAATATACTCCACTTAATAAATCTGATCTGTTAAAAATCAGGCGAAAATTTATCTCCATATAAAAGATACAAACAAACTTCTATAAACGAAAGACATATAAATGAAATAAACATAAATATAAATAAATAAATCTATATCTAATATTAAAATCTTATTCAAAATAATAAGGAACAACTTAAAACAAAAACAGATATTATACTATTTTTAAGTAATCAATATCAAACAAAAAAGAGAGATGACAAAATTGGAAGATAGAGAACGATGGGTTTAACTGAAATAAAGACGATAGTAAAAAAGATAGAGGACAATAGGCGGTAAAAAAAAAGAAGAAAACAAAGAGTAATAATATTTAGCCTAGATCTTTATCTAAATCTATATAATATTTGTTTTATAAGTTTTATTTATTACTTGACTAATGTCTTGTTTGAAAACTCAAAATTGTAGGTATGATATATTTTGTCAATTCTCAGTTTACAATTAAATTTTTTTAAAAAATATATACAATTATATATATAATTTTGTAAAATTTAATTCAACTAGTGATATCTATCATTAAAAACTTTAAGATAATATTCTTATTTATAAACAAAAATAAAATAAAAAGTAAACATATATACTTATTTTACTTTTCAATTCAAATTAGTTTTTTATCGTTTCAAAATTTATTTCAAACACAAAAAATTTATTATTAATTTATTTAAATTTTATTTCGATAAATTTCAATTGAACTCAATTTTTGTATATATTTATGCTCAAAAACAACCGATATCATTTTGGTGTGAGATTTTTTTTTCTTTTATTTTCCTTACTTTTACACGGTCGTGACATTTATTTTATCCAAACAGGGGGTAAGGATAAGGAAACAATAAAGGATAAGAGAATTTGAAAACAACAAGTCATATTTGAATATTATTCAGATCAGAAAATCGAAGAAAAGAATATAGGTAACAAAGAACATTATGATCAATACTCTTAACATAAATAAATGAATTCTAAGATTTTAGTATTAGTAAAATTTCATTTAAAATTCTATTTTTTTTATTTTATAAAATTGATTGTGCATTATAACTAATTAATAATAGAACAATTAAAATTAATAAACTATAAATAAAATTAATAATGTTATATCTTTGAAACCCAAATATAATATAAATATAAATTTATTTTTGATAAATTTGATTCTAATCAAAATTCGAATTTATGACTTCTTAGTTGTCGAGATAATTTGGGTATCACTTGAAAAAAAAAATTATGCATGTTTATTTATGTTTGAATACATTTTTATTGTTGTTTGATTCTAGCTTATAATTTTTTTATTCTTAATAATTAGGTCAATTCATTTGATAAATAAAATAAAATAACAGCAGCTGATAGTTACTGACAGTCTGAATAGTTATTTTGAAAATCTCTAATTTGGAGCTTTTTCTCACCACCATGGTAACTAATTTAAATTTAGACTATGTTACCCTTATAAAAAAAATTATTAATAAAAAATATTTTTCAAATTAATTTTCATCTAACTCTAAAAATACTAAATAATTATTAAATATGATAAATAATATTTATAAAAATTATTATATTCATATTCAAAAGAGAAAAATATAATTACGTAATAAAATAATTAATTCTAATTTTTTAACTTGTAATTTTATTTTTTTGTAATTTATATCACACAGTAAAAAAATAATTGACATTTATAGGTAAATAATATACTGTATATTTATTATACTTTTAATCATCATTTAATATTTAAATATCATAATTAGCAATATTTTAACAAACAATTATATTTTTCGGTTGTTAGCTACTTGCTATCCGTAACAAATATTAGCTATTAATTATCAATGGCTAAAGCAAACAGGCTTTTTATCCTACACGAATATATCTTATTAATATAAAAATGTTGCAAATTATAAGTATTAATTAATTCAATGAGACTAATAAAGCATAATTTAAATGGCTAAGGTTGAGGTTTTAGAATTATAAGATCTCAAGTTGGAACATGAGTTTATTTCTTGCATTGAATAGGTTTATTTAAATTTATTTCCTATTTTGATGGATTGTGAAATTTGATTGAAATTTGTATTAATATACGTTTGTGTATAATATCTTTTGAAAAAAAAAATAATAATTCAATGAGTAAGTTGCCTAGTTTGATTCCTAATTTATTAATAAAACTTGATTTTTTGTGATAAACAGTAAATGATAAATTTTTCTCATTTAAGAATTTATTGTTATCTCAATATCCAACAAACAAAATAAAATTAATATATGTTAAGATTATGACTTAAAATTTTAATAAAATTTGGAAGAAAATTTGTTTTTATTTTATATGTGGAAAACATTTCTTGATTGAATAGAAGATTTTTTTTTATGTAAAATAAAATTCATATTTTAATATTATTTCTAATTAAGTGAAATTTTTTATTAAGTTAAAATTAATATTAGGTAATATTATTAATAAGAATATTATAAAAGAGTTTATTTAATTTTTGTCCCATAATTGAGTTAAGATTTTTATCCAATGTTGAGCTAAATTAGGGTAGAATTTTAGTAGCAATGATAGTTGATATAGTGCGCCACAAAGTACATATATGTAGCATGCAATTTTTTAATAATATTATAAAAGAGTTTATAATTTTATCCCTATAAAAATTATAATAAGATGATTTAATTAATTAATTTTTTAAAGAATCATGAATATAAGTTTATTAAGAAATTCAATTATTATTATTATTATTTTTATTACTATCTTTATAATCCAGATTTTCCTAGCAATATATTATAAAAAAATTAACTCTTATTGTAACCTTAACCCTAAATAAATATAAAAATATTGCATTTTACCATAATTACAGTTGCAAATTCTAAAATTTTCTCTTTCAAACCTTTTTATGTTTCTTTTGTGGGAGAGAGAATCGATTCCATTTTGGCTCCCACTTTATTTGTGGAATCCTTCTAATCTTCGTAACTAATCTGTTGCGAAGAACTCAGAAGAAGAAGAAGAAGGAGAGGGTGGGATACTTCCTGCGAAAATCAGTGGGGTTAAAGGAATATATTGGCGATACAGACCCAAATGCAATTAACATTATTTAACACTTTTAATCATATTGCTTAAATGCAGAGACATTATATAAGCATATTATCTGAATAAATTTTTTAAGTAATTTGCTCCACTTTCTTCATAATATACGGAATACAGTTCTATATCTAATCCTGAATCTATCAATATTTTGGATAAAAAGCAACTGTACTTTCTGGTCCACAAAAATTATTCCATCTTCAATTTAGACTGCATCTCCCATTTTCAGTATTTCTTTTATATATATAGAAAAATTGTTATTTACATGATCACAAAAATTTATCTCATTCAATCAATCAATGAATGATAAGATATTTTAATTAATATAATTTTTTTATTGTTTTTAATCAAGTGAAAGGACATCAATACATTTTTTTACTTCATATATTTTTATTTTATTAGATTAGTGTCTACACCTTATATTTTTATTTCTTAAAATTATTCCTCCTTTTAAGTGAATTTTGTGGCCACCATATTAATAGTTAAAAATTTTATTTTTAATATTTCAATAATAATATTTAAATTATTGATCATTAATGTTACACATTTATTTATTTTATTTATTTTTAATTTGATTAAAAGCAAATCATTCACGTTGGGATAAGAAGTTTCGCAAATAAAAAGAAATATAGTATATATTTCTTTTATAATATGATCCTAAAATTAAACATTGATTAATAAAATAGAAATAGGACGCAAACTATATATCAATTTACACAACTCTTAGAATTATATGTATAGATGATTAACTAATTAGTCAAATAACAATCTACAACTTGTTAAAACATTAAATTTTGAGAAATTTGCATGGTTTCAAAGATGGGTTATATACACTTTCAATGTTCAAAGAGCCATATCATATCATATATGTTTCTGGTTGTAAAATTTTTTGAGAAAAAAAAAAAAGAACACTAAATTAGTAATTAGAATCCCAAAACAAATGAGCACTAGGCGGTAGACATGATAATCAAGCTGCAGAATATCTTCTGCATGACTATTCAGTAAACGTGATAACTTTACCACTGTCTGAGTTAAGCAAACCATCCCAACTTGCATTATTACTTTATACATGTATATATTTTCTCTTTTGCAGTATCCTTTACCGTTGCTTTATCCGTCATACAAAAAAGTATATATATATATGGCATATGAGATGAATAATGAAGGAACATAACAGTATATATCTAACATTTTTATTTGGTTAATTTTAATTTTTTTTTATTTGTTTCCTCTAATAAAATAATTTACTCCTACAAACTCGTCCCAAATGCTCAGAATGGGAAAAGGAAAGTGCTGAAAAAGACACTGTTCTTATCTGTCTAATTCATATAGGCAAGGAAAGATTCCATTTTATTCTCTTCTGCCACAAAATTAGGGGAAAAATAATGAATTAGACAATTATTGAAAGGTAAAACCAAATTAAACATTAATTATTTCTAAATTATACATATATATATATATTGTTAGAATATGCCTTGAGCATCAACTACACAAGAAACCAGATTCGCTACTAAATAGTAAGATATGATATTTTTAGTCCATTTACGGCCACTTAATTACAAGTGGATCTTGAAGATTCATGTATTCTCCATTATTACCTTATCCTCATATTCAATCACTAAGAAAAATATATATATAATTGACATAAAAGGAAAAAAGAAAAAGAAAAAGAAAAAGTGATATTATCATCCAAAATTATTTAAAAAAAAAAAAAAGGAAAAAAAGCTCTACCATTATATAGATCTTGCCTCTATCCAATCAAGTCAAGCTAAAATCCTGCATACTCGAATGCTTGATGGGTTGTTATATAGAGTACAAGTTAAATGAAATACCCTTTTTTTAATTAATAAATTTATATGAAATACTTTAAATTCGTTTGGAGAAAAAAAGAATTTAAATTCATGGATACACAAATTAAGCTGAGAAATTTTCACAATCAAATAAGTAAATAATACTTTAACGTTTATATTTATATATTTTTTGTGTAATTCTTTCATAAAAATCAAAGATTTCTTTAGCGTAATTATGGTATATATATATGTCAAGTTGGCTAAAAATTTTCAAAGCATATCCACTAACTTCACACACATGCTAAAACAGTATTTATTTGTTAACACTAATGGTGTGATCAAGCTGAGTTGACTAAGGAGTGATTCAAATTTAAGCTCCATTCAGTTACAATCTAAATCAAAATTTTGTGAATCTAATCGGAACAATAAGTAACTTGATTTATTTACATATATAATTTTAAAGTCTAATATTATTAAGGGTAAATTATGCTGTCTGCCTAACTGATAATTAGACACTTTGTTTCCTGGAGACAAATTCCCTTCACAAAGCTAGCTACTGTATTTATTAATATGTGTTAGACTATCACCGTTGCCCTTAAATAAAATATCGAATTCGAACATTATAAATAGAGAAAATAAATATTAGAAGAGTTTTACTCCTTATGAATTCATCCTGCTCGATATTAGATTAATCAGGACGACCAGTTTGTATAAAATATGAAAGAAAACTATAATTTTCTTAATAGTAATTAAATAAACACAATTATTTCACGTTAATGAAGAATAAAGAAGGAACTTTCCCCCTGTTTTCCAGATCTTATTAAACGGCATGTGATTAACTGTTTAATTTATTAGCAATATATATAATAACATATTATATAAAGGAATATATATCTAACCCATAACTTAATTTAAGATTTATTTATTTTTTAAAAAAAAAAAAAAAAGATTATGCTTTCAAGATATTTAGCAATTGTATGGGACCACAATCCCTCCTCCCAGAATCCAGAATTTTCATGTCTATCTAAAACCAGTAATCCACAAGTAACACCAAAGTCTTCTATATATAACCCCTTCTCTTCCCCTTAAATAATCACTACATTATTTGAATATTTACTGAATAGTTATGGAGTCCAATCGCAAGCGTCGAGGAGGGTTTATGAAGGGCAAATTGATGCCATTCTATCGATCTCCAAAGCCTACCTCAAATGTACAATATAGTAGTAAAGTCAAACCTATTCAATCTTCTCCCACAACTGCTTCAGTGGGTTTTGTCGTCCATCCAGACTATATTATTTCCCCACCGAAGCAGAAAGTCTCGTTTATTCTGCCAACAGCTGACAGCAACCGCCAAAAATTAGTTAAACAGTTCGATAAGTTATATGGTGTGGCTGGAGATGAAAGTGTAGATATCAAGGCTGCTAGTTATATTTCTTCGGTTCAAGAACGTTTCAAGCTTGAACGAAGCAATTTGGAGCGATTCAAACATGAAGATATGAAGCAAATTATATATAATGAAGATTGTTAATTACAGTTCTTAGCTAGCTACTCTATATTATCATGATGATCGATAAATAAAGTTCCTCAATATACATATGTATATATATATCCAATGGTGATGAAGATTGAAGAGATATATAATTAATTGATTAAGGTGTATGTTGCATTTATTTTTAATTAATGAAACTGCCTGTAGGATTAATATAGTGCAGGGTCTTAATTAGGTTAATGCCTTTGTATTGCTTAATGAAATATTTTATCTTAAATTCGTTTAATCCTTATTATGTAAGCATCAATATATGATGTTGTTACAAAATATATGAAACATGAAAATTGATAAATATATTTCTAGCAAATTGAATTATCTCTGCTCACTTTCATCTCTTACAGTATATTCTATAGGGCAAAAGCGTAATCCTCCCTTTAACTCGTCCTTCAAGATCAATTCCATCCCTTTACTCAAAGATGGTCAATTACTCTCTTGAACCGCTAAAATTAGGTCAATCAAGACCCAACGCGGATGTATTTATGGTTATCAAAATTGGACTGAATCAATTTATTAAATTGGAAAAATTAAAAATCGAATTAAAAATCGGATTGGTCAGTCCCTTTTATCCGTCTCCAAAAAGGCAGATAAAAAATTAATGAACTGATCGATTAACCGATGAACCAATCGAACATTATCGATTTTTTTGGATTGAGCGAGTCAGTTTTTTTTTTTTTTTTTTATCAAAACGACGTCATTTTTGTCAAGTAAAAAGGGCATTGTATTGAATTAAAAGAAATTAAGAAAATTTTAGTAGTTTCGTTTCAATTTTATCAGATGTCAAAATCATAACCTTATTACATGTTACCCTATTGCGTGAATAAATATTTAAACAAGTGAATATCCATAGCTTATTATATATCTTTTGATTTAATGTGATTGGATTGATATTATAAAAAATATAACCTTATATAAATTCTTAATTAAGTTATAAATGTATTATATTTATTTTCATCATATATATACTAAATGACAAACTATATATATATATATATATGTATACCTTTTTTTTTTTTTTTTTTTTTACTTTAATCAGTTCTATTTTTGTCGAATTTCTAACCCTCTAACTCTCTGTTTTCATCGGTTCTTTAACCGGTCTGGTTCTAAAAATATTGATTGTATCAACGAATTGAGAAAAATTATACTTGTTCATATATAAGGGCTCATATATAAGGATTCACTAGGGTTCATATATAAGGATTCTGTAATATCTGCAATTTTTGAAGTGTAGTTATCAATTTTATTTTGTTTGGAAAATTTTAAAATTTTAATGAGAAGTTTGGAAATTTCAGAAATTTTTGCTTTGACAGCAGCAGGATTCAGTGTTGGCCATTACTTGCTC